>JAHHUM010002679.1:99526-366752 GCA_036173005.1 Crenichthys baileyi
TTTTAACTTTTTCTGAGTTTAGGTCCTATCAGGGAGACAAATGGTTCTTTCGGGAAAAACCAGGACTTTCGAGGGAAACCAGTTTGAGATTTTAGATCTTTCCTTTAGTTAGGACCAAAAATGTAACAACGGGAGACCCAACAATTAACTTGTAAATACTCTGATTAAAGTCTTGAAGTTTAACGCCTTCATAACTTGGTGAGTTTAGGTCCTATCAGGGTGAGACACATATGGTTCTGTTCAGGAAAAACCAGTACTTTTCTGAGGGAAACCCAGTTTTGGGTCTTCAGATCTTTCCATTCTTTAGCTATGACCAGAAATGTACAGCGACGGGAGCCCCGATGTTAACTTGTTAAAATGCTCTGATTAAAGTCTTGAAGTTTACGCCTTCATAACTTGGTGAGTTTAGGTCCTATCAGGGTGAGACACATATGGTTCTGTTCAGGGGAACCAGTACATTCTGATGGAACCAGTTTGAGATGTTTAGATCTTTGCTTTCTTTAGTTAGGACCAGAACTGTACAGCAACGGGAGACCCAACATTAACTTGTTAAAATACTCTGATTAAAGTCTTGAAGTTTACGCCTTCATAACTTGGTGAGTTTAGGTCCTATCAGGGTGAGACACATATGGTTCTGTTCAGGAGAACCTGTACTTTCTGATGGAACCAGTTTTGGGATCTTCAGATCTTTCCATTCTTTAGCTATGACCAGAAATGTACAGCGACGGGAGACCCGGCATTAACTTGTTAAAATACTCTGATTAAAGTCTTGAAGTTTAAGCCTTCATAACTTGGTGAGTTTAGGTCCTATCAGGGTGAGACACATACGGTTCTGTTCAGGAGAACCAGTACTACCTGACGGATCCAGTTTGAGATCTTTAGATCTTTCCATTCCTTAGTTATGACCAGAAATGTACAGCAACAGGAGACCAGACATTAAAATATTAAAATACTCTGATTAAAGTCTTGACGTTTAGGCCTTCATAACTTGGTGAGTTTAGGTCCTATCAGGGTGTGACACACATGGTTCTGTTCAGGGGAACCAGTACCTGATGGAACCAGTTTGGGATCTTCAGATCTTTCCATTCTTTAGCTATGACCAGAAATGGACAGCGACGGGAGCCCCGACGTTAACTTTTTAAAAAATGCTCAGATTAAAGTCTTAAGGTTTAAGCCTTCATAACTTGGTGAGTTTAGGTCCTATCAGTGGGGGACACATATGGTTCTTTTCCACGGGAACCAGTACTTTCTGATGGAACCAGGTTGAGATATTTACTTTCTTTCATTTTTTAGCTATGACCAGAAATGGCAGCGACGGGACCCCCCGACGTTAACTTGTTAAATGTTTCAGTTAAAGTCTTAAGGTTTTAAAGCCTTCATAACTGGTGAGTTTGGTCCTATCAGGGGAAAAACCATATGGTTCTGTTCACGGGAACCAGTATTTTTCTGATGAACCGGTTGAGATATTTACATTTTTTCCTTTTTTTATTAGACCAGAAATGTACAGCGACGGCAGACCCGGCATTAAAATTTTTAAAATACTCTGATTAAAGTCTTGATGTTTAAACCCTTCATTACTTGGGGTTTAGGACCTATCAGGGGAGACACATAGGTTTTTTCAGGAGAACCAGTACTTTTGGGGGATCCATTTTGAGATATTTAGATCTTTCCCCCCAATCTTTATTTTATGACCAAAAAAATGTACAGCGGGGGACACCGACAGAAAAAATATTAAAATACTCTTTTAAAGTCTTGAATTTTAAACCCTTCATAACTTTCTGAGTTTAGGTCCTATCAGTGTGAGACACAATATTCTGTTCAGGAGAACCGGGACTTTTTAGGGAACCAGTTTGAGTTTTAGTTTTTTTTTTTTCTTTGTTAGGACCAGAATGTACAGCAACAGGAGACCCAACTTTTTAACTTTTTAAAATATCTGATTAAAAAGTCTTGAATTTTTACGCCTTCATAACTTGTGAGTTTAGGTCCTACGGGGGTAGACACATATGGTTTCTGTTCAGGGGAACCCAGTACATTCTGAGGAAAACCATTTTTGAGATTTAGATCTTGTTTTCTTTTTGGGAAAACCAGAACTTACAGAAAAGGAGACCCAACATTAACTTGTTAAAATACTCTGATTAAAGTCTTGAAGTTTACGCCTTCATAACTTGGTGAGTTTAGGTCCTATCAGGGTGAGACACATATGGTTCTGTTCAGGAGAACCTGTACTTTCTGATGGAACCAGTTTTGGGATCTTCAGATCTTTCCATTCTTTAGCTATGACCAGAAATGTACAGCGACGGGAGACCCGGCATTAACTTGTTAAAATACTCTGATTAAAGTCTTGAAGTTTAAGCCTTCATAACTTGGTGAGTTTAGGTCCTATCAGGGTGAGACACATACGGTTCTGTTCAGGAGAACCAGTACTACCTGACGGATCCAGTTTGAGATCTTTAGATCTTTCCATTCCTTAGTTATGACCAGAAATGTACAGCAACAGGAGACCAGACATTAAAATATTAAAATACTCTGATTAAAGTCTTGACGTTTAGGCCTTCATAACTTGGTGAGTTTAGGTCCTATCAGGGTGTGACACACATGGTTCTGTTCAGGGGAACCAGTACCTGATGGAACCAGTTTGGGATCTTCAGATCTTTCCATTCTTTAGCTATGACCAGAAATGGACAGCGACGGGAGCCCCGACGTTAACTTGTTAAAATGCTCAGATTAAAGTCTTAAGGTTTAAGCCTTCATAACTTGGTGAGTTTAGGTCCTATCAGGGTGAGACACATATGGTTCTGTCCACGGGAACCAGTACTTTCTGATGGAACCAGGTTGAGATATTTACATCTTTCCTTTCTTTAGTTATGACCAGAAATGTACAGCGACGGCAGACCCGGCATTAAAATATTAAAATACTCTGATTAAAGTCTTGATGTTTAAGCCTTCATTACTTGGTGAGTTTAGGACCTATCAGGGTGAGACACATATGGTTCTGTTCAGGAGAACCAGGACTTTCTGATGGAAACAGTTTTAGGATCTTCAGATCTTACCATTCTTTAGTTAGGACCAGAAATGTACAGCAACGGGAAGACCCAGATTAACTTGTTAAAAATACTCTGATTAAAGTCATGAAGTTTACGCCTTCATAAACCTAGTGAGTTTAGGTCCTATCAGGTGTGATACAATATGGTTCTGTTCAGGGGAACCAGTACTTTATGATGGAACCAGTTTTGGGATATTCAGATCTTTCCATTCTTTAGTTACGACCAGAAATGTTACAGCGACGGGAGCCCCCGGACAGTAAAATATTAAATTCTCTGATTTAAAGTCTTGAAGTTAAGCCTTCGTACTTGGGAGATTAGGTCCTATCAAGGGTGAAACACATATGGTTCTGTTCAGGAGAACCAGTACTTTCTTGATGGATCAGTTTGAGATATATTTAGATCTTTCCAATCTTAGTTATGACCAGAAATGTACAGCGGAAGGGACACCCGAAAGTAAAATATTAAAATACTCTGATTAAAGTCTTGTGAAGGTTTAAGCCTTCATACTTTCTGAGTTTAGGTCCTATCAGGGTGAGTGAGACACATATGGTTCTGTTCAGGGAACCAGTACTTTCTGATGGAAACAGTTTAGGATCTTCAGATCTACCATTCTTTAGTTATGAACCAGATATGCACAGCGACGGAGACCTAACATAACTTGTTAAAATACCTTGATTAAAGTCTGAAGTTTAAGCCTTCATAACTTGTTGAGTTTAGGTCCTATGAGGGTGAGAAACATAGGTTCTGTTCCAGGTGGAATCATTACCTGATGGACCAGTTTGGGTCTTCAGATCTTCCATTCTTTAGTTATGACCAGAAATGCTAGCAATGGGAGACCGACATAAAAATATTAAAATACTCTGATTAAAGTCTTGAGTTTTAAGCCTTCATACTTGCTGAGTTTAGTCCTATCAGGGTAAAGACACAAATGGTTCTGTTCAGGAGAAACCAGTACTTCTGATTGAAACGGGTTGGGATCTTCAGATCTTTCTTCTTTAGTTATGACCAGAAAAAATGTACAGCAACGGGAGACCCGACATAACTTGTTAAAATACTCGGATTAAAGTCTTGAAGTTTAAGCCTTCATAACTTGGTGAGTTTAGGTCCTATCCGGGTGAGACACGTATGGTTCTGCTCAGAAGAACCAGTACTTTCTGATGGAACCAGATTAAGATCTTTAGATCTTCACATTCTTTAGTTATGACCAGAAATGTACAGCGATGGTAGACCCGACATTAAAATATCAAAATACTCTGATTAAAGTCTTGAAGTTTAAGCCTTCATAACTTGGTGAGTTTAGGTTCTATCAGGATGAGACATATATGGTTCTGCTCAACAGAACCAGTGCTTTCTGATGGAACCAGTTTGAGATCTACTGATCTTTCCATTCTTTAGTTATGTCCAGAAATGTACAGCAATGAGAGACCCGACATTAACTTGTTAAAAACCTCTGATTAAAGTCTTAAAGTTTAAGCCTTGATAACTTGGTGAGTTTAGGTCCTATAAGGGTGAAACACATATGGTTCTGCTCAGGGGAACCTGTACTTTCTGGTGGAACCAGTTTGAGATCTTTAGATCTTTCCTTTCTTTAGTTATGACCAGAAATGTACAGCAACGGGAGACCCGACATTAAAATATTAAAATACTCTGTATAAAGTCTTGAAGTTTAAGCCTTCATAACTTGCTGAGTTTAGGTCATATCAGGATTAGACATATATGGTTCTGCTCAAAAGAACCAGTGCTTTCTGATGGAACCAGTTTGAGATCTTCAGATCTTTCCATTCTTTAGTTATGACCAGAAATGTACAGTCCCGGGAAACCCGACATTAAGAGGAGATGGATCCAGTTTGAGATATTTAGATCTTTCCATTGTTAGTTATGACTGTTTAAAATGCAATATGTGCCTCCGATCTGACCTGAGGAAGCTTTTAGGCTCCACCTCCTTTTGTGAAAGGAGACAACGGCTCATGCCTCAACTTGACAGCTACTGTTTGCGATGTGGGCTAGCCAAGGATGGTCCTCATTGGCCACCACTTGCTAGCTTTCAGCCCCTGTGAATGGGGCTTTAGTCTTAGCCCCTTATTTGTCATACTTACCTGGCAGGGGAGGTACCATGATCATGAAGGTGGTTCACCCAGAGCGAGGCTCAGCCATTGCACCCCGGCTGCTCTGACCTTTGCGAATTCCCCAAATGTGGGAATCTCGACTGCATAATTTGTGGTAGTGGGGGACTGCGTTCGCTGGTATTTTGTTCTGTTTGTCAGAAACTAGTAACTTGATTAGTTATGGTCCAGGCGTGTTCTATGGGGGAAACCAATGGCTTTCCCCAACAAAAGAAGGATAAGAAGTCAGTCATTTTTCGGATTCAACAATTGTCTCAGGAGTGAAGCTTGGATTTCCTTCAGTTACAGTGGGGAAGCTTCGTAGCTGATACCATTAACCTAGATTCTTTGCACCAAACACACGGAGGAGCAGTGAAGACATGCAACCGTGACATGACAAAGGCTCGGTGTACTTTTGCTTGAAAAATAGGATGGGCAAGAACACATCGGGTATTCACGATAGACTGTGCCCTGTGTGTCAGTTCACTGGTAGCTTCACAGTGTGGGGGTTTTGTGGAGGCATAAAGCTCTGCTTTGACTAGATTAAAAGTGTTATTATTGTTTCTACCATTATAAGATGAACTTTGTGAAGTATTGTTCTTACAAGTGCCTGACTGTCTGGAGAGCAGAGTGCATTAGAGAAAAGTCCTCGGTGAGAGGGGAAACTGATGCTTGTTATTGCAGGAAATTTTGTGATATTCTGACTCTTGCCAGCTGGGAAAGTTTTAACATCCCTAAAGTGTTCCCAGGTCAACTTGACCAGGCAGCTGAGGGTCTGCATCCAGATAAGTGATGAAATTGTTATTGCAAACTGTCACGTCCACCAATCTGATATTGTCCAGATGTGGCTGAATATGAATACTCGGAAAAGCAGAGGAAAGCCAGGATGAGGATGCCAGGAAGGTTATGTAATTGAGAACAATGATTTTGATTGGTCAAAAGGACCCACACACACACCAATGCTTTGTAACTCTATAAAAAGGCTGCTTCACAAGAACACTTTTGGAGCACTTTGTTACACCAAGGAATGGTGATGAAGAAAATGAGTTGTGCGACTTTTGAAGAATAAAGGTTCCCTCGTGGAGAGCTGGGAGGAGAGAATTCTGCTGAGTCTGTGTTTATTATCTTTGCTTAGTGATAAAAGACCGCCCGCTCCTAAATATTCTTGACCCCGACGTGATTCAATCTACCGGGAGAGGTTTGCTGTCACCCCTCCGAAGGGGGCTTCAGGCGGCCGGGGACTCGAGGGCCCACAGCAGGGAGAGGTGAGTTATGTCTCCTTTCTTGTTGAGAGAGTTCTCGGCTGCCCGGGCTCCCGACTGAGGTGGATTAGACAAGAGACTTTGGTCTCTATCTTTTTCTCTCTTCTCATAATCTCCACGATTTCCTGCATGCAGGAGGACTGCCTAAAAAACATAAAGTTGGAATTGGCTAAAGGCAGTCTTGAAAAGTAATCGCACCCCGGTTGGTAGTGGTGCCAAGGCGGGCCTAAGCTCATTATTTAGTACTTGGCGAAATACTGTTTCTCCTTGTGTAAGAGACAGCTAATTGTTGGACCACTTGTTTGCTGAATATTGGACCATTTACACATTGCTGGACACCACCAGGCCTTCCGACATCATCGGCCATTTTGTATCCAGTATTGGCCGCCACTACAAATCCCAGTGGGCACTGCGGCTGGTAGGACAGGGACGTCCCAAGTCTGACGTCACAAGAGGTCTGACGTCACACGAGATTATATATGGAAGGCGGGCGTTTTAAACCTTGCTTTCAGCTGGAGATCTCGACAGATTACCACGCAACTGAAGCATCCTCTGGAGAAGAAGAGGTCCCACGTGGAGTCTTAATTATTTCTCCTTCGTTGGCCACGAAAGAACGTTCATGACAGAAATTCCTGAATAAGAAGGCCAGGAATTTCAACTTTACCGATCGAAGGAGTTAGTTTAACACGTAACCAAAAAACCACGGGGAGTTTCAAGGAGACGGATCGCCACCTTGCTTTTGTTTAGTCGACTGCTGACGGTCAGATCATATTTTTCCCTTTCGCCAAGGAGGCCACAAGGACGAAGATTGACCGCCTCTCCCCGAAGTAACCGTGGACGCACGTAACTTCCAACTTTCCCCCTCCTCCTCTCCCCCTCACGCGGGCAGCCCTGAAGAATTGCTCCACCAAAGTAATAACCCATCTTTATTATTTTCTTTGATTTCCTTTATTAAAAGTAGTCTGGCAGGGTAGAGAGAGATAGCATTTTAGTGCGATCAGAATCGCAATTTTATAGTCTGATGTTATGAAATTGTATTTGCATGCAACATTGTATTGAGACCTGAGGCCGCTGCGTCTCACAAGTTGTTCTTACCAGGCGAACACCAGAGCGCCGGTACTGGACTACGACAGTAACCTCATGGTGAAATTCACCATTTCTTTGTTCCAACTTTACTGCTTGCTAAATTGCCGCCAAAAGGTTTATGACTCTTTGTCTAAGCTGAGTTTACAACTTTGCTGGGGGGGTTTTATGACAGCCCATGTCCCGCTGGGCTACGCTTCTGGCGGACTGTTCAAACCCGTTCAACACACCAACATCCCTTTGTCATATTACACTTTGCCATAACTGCTGGTTGATTCAATACACACACACTGCTGTTTTGCTTTTATTTTGTTAGTTAGATATTTTACCCTTTTGTGTAGAACTTTGCATGTTTGAGTAGGTGAAGATTATTGAATCGGAGAGGTGATTGTATGAGGCTGATTGATATAATAAATTTTCACGGAGTATAAAGAGAAGGCGTTTTGTGTTATTTTGTGCAAGAGTGATTCATCAGTCAAAATAAGCAAAGGTTCCCCACGTTTCGGCAGAGAACACGGTCGATTAAACAGTGACATTAATAATTGTAATTATCAGAGGCCTTGAGCCATAATTACAAACACCAGAGGACAGCTCTGGTTTTCAATTCATAAACGAGGATTTTTGGTTAAGGAGTTAATTTTATCGGATTATGATTTTAATTATAATTCTTGATAAAATTCCAATTAATCAATAATCTATAATTACAACATAATTATATATAAAACAACTTGTTAGAAAAAGGTACGTAGGAGGAGACCCTTCAGAAAACATAGCTGGTGGATTTAAGTTGAGATAAAGAGACCTGCCTCCGGGTGTTGTCCGGAGCTGGGAAAGGCCACAGCTGTTGAAATTTTTCATGTACCTGATTTGGAGATTGCAATTTGATTGCAGAGTTTTTTTTTTTTTTTTTTTTTCGTTTCTCTATGGTGAACCAGTGGTGATCGGTTTTCTGCAGAAATGTTAAATTAATCCCGTTAAAGGATTAGAGTCAATAACTTAAATAATAGAAATGTGTGCACACAGATAAAAATATTTGTTTAAAAACGGACTCGGCTGACCATCAAAATATTAATCAGGTCAGTGGACCCCGGGGGCATGAAAGGGGTTGAAGAAGGATGAGAAAGTGTGGATGAGATGTATGAATAAAAAGCCTGGATCCGCAGCGTATGGTAGATAGATGAATGGGTGAATCTCCGAATGATGTATGAACGATGGTGTTTTCGCATTTATGTGAGTTGTATGCGATGTCAGACTGGAAATCTGTATGAGTGTGGCCACTGAAGCGAGCTGCATGTGATGAGAGACAAAAAACTGCATCATGTTTGATTTGATTCACCTTAAAGTTTCATTTGCTGTGTTAAAACAACAATGAGTTTTGTGGTGCGCACCAGAAGCTTTGCTTTGACTTGTTTATGGATCCTATGGATTAAGTGTTGAGTTATGCCAAAATCAAATGTTACATATAGATGTGTTACTCGTTAAAATTACTGCTTGAATTTTTGCTCACTCTTGAGGAAGGACCTAAAGGAAATTGTTCAAACTTGATTAGAATGAAAGCATACTGTAAATAGGGAAGGAGTTTCTGGTAGGAAACTGACTTGAAGAAAAAAAGAGCTCTCTCTAGCCTCGGTGAATGGAATTTCCGGTTGCAAGTTTGTGTTGTTGTGCGCCTGCACACACGCCAAGTCTTGCTTTCCACCAGCGTATAACGAAGAGAGTGGGCTTGTGTGATACACAGCACCCACACACGAACACATACACATGCATAGCACACAAAACATACAAACCACACGAACGCACACGCGGAAGCAAGGAAACAGAACCACACAAGAAAAGGGGATCAAAATGTATAAATTATGTAAAAAGTATGAATGTTAAATGCCGGCATATGTCTGTCTAAATGTTTGTCTAAATGTCTGTCCATGTGTCTGTGTCGTGTGTTCATCTAAATGTTGAATCCGTCTGTCATACATGCCTCTCAGTGCTCACAAAGGGGGGGGGGGGTTTCCGACTTATGATTGAAAAACTAAAATAGTTTAAATTCCAAGTGAACGCGGAGTGGTCTGCAGTTACCTTGGAGTCTAAATTACTTCACAAATGTGCAAGGAAAATTGATTGAATGTCCATATTTAAAGTGAGAATCCAGGTTTTATCTAATTGTTTTTTCTTTCTTTTCTAGTGAAGCTCAAATGTTAACTGCCTGATTAGAAGACTTTTGTGTAAATACAAAGGAAAAGTGTTTATATTGTCTTAACCTTCAAAGGACAACTGGTATGTTGAAGTCTTTATGGTGGTTTAACCTTAATGGTTTAAACGAAGAACGTTTCTGAAATAGAGGAAAGTGTTACACGTCTGTGAAAGTCAGTTGGGTCAGCATTAGTGTGTTTAGGAGCAGAGCAGAAGGGGGGCTCCCAGCTCCCCCCTTCACAGGGACGGTCCTCTAAGGGGGACGGGGCCCAGAGCTTCTTCTGTGTACTTTTCATTTTACTGAAGTTCATCAATATTTTACTGATAAGAGGGTTTTCACATATCATTTTGGTTTGCCTTCTATAAAAAATAATGAAAGTTTATTCATGCAATTCATTACACATTTTGGACTAATTGATGGAAAGAAATTCTCTAAATGTACAGAATCAGAAATGATCTTTATCAGGTATATCCTTAATTTTTTGCATATTGGGGTTCTTAGATTTGAAAAACACCATAGAAAGCATCAACTTTAAAAAATATTCTAGTGAGTGGTGGAAACCAAATTCTTGGATCAAGTTCAAAACTATTTCTTTAGCCTTAAAGGTGGGATAATACAATATGACAGTTTTTATCCTTGCTTAGTTAGTAATGCAATGTGGTTTTTTAGTGTAATATGAGTTTGTTATTTTATATTTGTTGAACAATGTAAAAGTCAGAGAGTGAGAGTGGCACAAACCAAGAGGAAGAAGGGAAAAAACAGAGAAGGTAGCTTGATTTTATGAATAATATCAGACAGACAGGTGAAGGGAAATGACTTGTGATCTAACAGGAATCAATTTTATGCTGGAAGAAAGATTTAAACTAGAGATTTGAGTTGGTCCAGGCCAGACTGGTCGTTTCTTTAGATTAAAAACAATAAAGGGGACAGAGTGATACAATGACTTAATGAAAAAAAATAATAAATAATAAATAAATAAAAAATAAGGAACAGTTATGAATAGTAAGTTACTGGCTTATTATATGCGCTACACTGCCTTATCAATTAAAACTACAATGGTAATGTTATGGATTTTGCTATTGAAAGAACTTTGCCAATTCTTGCTTAAATTCCTAACACAAAATTAATATTAAAAAGATGAAAAATTTAATGTGTTTCTTCAAGGTTTTACAAACAGTGGCATGATAATAATTTACAAATACAAAGTTTTTATGCTTAAATAACACACAAAAAATGAATAAACAAAAACAAATGAACTCATCTTGCAGAAATAATAATGCAGCCATTAAAAGAATGAAAATGTTCTGTTATGGCCAGAAGAGGGTTGAAAATATTGTGGTTGCTGTATCGAAGCCAAAGTCTCATGAAGGAAGCTGCCTGGTATTTTGTGACTTTCTGACTGATCATTCAGTGAATTACAGCCTGTTAACATGGAGATTCAAACTTTCACACCGTGGACAACAGAGCACTGGCCCACGGCCTGCTCAAACCTCAGATGACAGAGAAGAATGCTGTAGCCGATAAAATAAAAGGGGGGCAAAAAGGAATGGTTCCACACACACGTTAACAAGGCTTTGGACAGAGCAGCACAAAGCCTCGCTGAACAGCCCAGCCAGATCAGACCAGAGGCTTTTGTAGAGATAATTTCAGGATGTGCTAAAAAAGATTCACTTAGATCAAATAAAATTCATTTTTTTTCTGTTTACAAAATGTAGAATAACCAAATATCTCTATACATCAAAATAAAAATAAATAAAGAAACAATTTGGGCCAAATTTTGTTTATTTAATCACTTGGAGACTAATAAAGTATTTCTGAAATGAATTAAAATGAGTTACAACATTATACAGCTAATGAACAAAATTTTGATGGCCATCATGAGTTCTTTCCATAGCCAAAGTAATTCATTGCCTTTGAGCTCCAACTAGATGATAAACACAATTTATTTAAAAAAAAAAAAAGGTTAAGATCTGCAAGGTGTCGAAATGGGACAAAAGTAGAGAAGCTCAGAGTAACCAGACATTTGAAACAAATTTATACTGCATCTGAGCAAATACTGTAATGGGAATTAGGAGTCCAACAAAGTCAAAAAGTTGCAAAAATCTCTCACGCCCCACCACTCACTCAGACATTATAAAGGGGGGTGGAGGAGAGGCCTGAGAAGATGTATATAATGTTAATAGACAGGTTAGAGTTACTACTACGAAATTTTACACTTAGTATTAACAGAAATGTTTCATTGTTGATTTTGCGTTGACCTTAAAAAGCTGAAGAACTGATATTAGAACAGACGCTATGAGTTCAGAAGCAAATTGATCGGATCAAGACTAGGGAAAAACTATGTGACAATACCAAAGAAGTAACCATACGGATTAGGAAACTGATTACCTGTGGTTTGAAAACTTTCATACATATCTCTGCATTCAATTTTAAGCTACTATTTCATTTTACTTTGAATCTTTTTTGTTTTTTATCTTTAATTTACTGGAATCTTATTATAATATGAAAAGAAAAGTGAATTTCTGCAAAGCCATCATTGTTAATTAATTTCTTTACTTTGTTCTTTCTACATAAGAAAAACAGGTTCATGTTCCGACGTTTACCAGATCTCCTCTGAAACTGTCAACTATGAACTATGTGCAGCGACACAGAGGAAATTTATGGGACCAGAGATGTTGCGTAGTGGAACAGATTCAGCCTCATTATTAAGTGACACAAACAAGTCCAGGGTTTGGTGCATGAGTTGCATTTCAAAATCTGACTAACAAATAACTAGCAGTATTGCTTAAGTTTACTCTTTTCTTTTTTCAGAAGCTGCTAATCTTTCGCATTCTACCCACCTTGTTCCAAATGGAAGACATGCAGATGTTATCTGTTACATAGGAAAGGTAAGGTACAGGAAAATTTTCATGTTGCTTCATGATTCATCTAATGGCCATAGGGATACCGTTGAGTCATTCCTATTAAACAATCCACGTGTCGACTACATTTGAAAGTAAAGCATTCGGATATTTAGGACAACAAGTAAAATGAAAGGACATTTACAAACTAATTTTAGTTGCAAAGCAGACTAGATAGCAAAAACTAGGCATGGATCACTTGAAATATTTCACTTATTGTGACATAGTTAGCTTTACAAAAGGGAAAGTATATAATAGGCTAAACATAAATAAGGACATCTTGGCATGGTAAGAAAATATGCTTGAATAGAAGTTACTGACTTTGGACACAAAAAATTATCAAATAATTAAGACCTACTTGACTCACACATTATGTTTAGGATAAACACAAAAATAAGTGGAATGAATATTTATTCATTTGCCAAATGAAAAACATGTGAGCAGTTTACCACGTTTTTTTCAAAGAATTATAGTTTTGAATATTGTTCATTTTCTACCTTCTAAGTATTTGTGCTGGATGTTAAAGTGGCTGAAAAAACATCAACGTTAGCAAAAAAAAAAATTTGTTTCTAAGGATTACAGGAAAATATGTTGAGGAAGAGAATGTGTGGAACTTTGAGAAGTATGTTACAACTTCATATAGTTGTTCATGATGTTAAACTAGATGTGACTTGCTTAAAAGTACGCTTTAGGGGATAAAATTCAACAGAAATTTTTTTCATACGACAGAAAATGCAAGTCCTGAGTTTTTTTGGCGAAAGAGTAATTATTTATTTGTTTTTGCTGAGGATTGCTAGGAAAGGGAATTTGGTTTTTATCGTGGTCACAAATTTAACTTGAAATTTGATCTACAGGAGACAGAGTATTTTCAGATGTAAAGCGAAAATAGATTTAGACTTACAAACCACCTGAAACTAACTGCAAAATCAATATTATTAATGTGCTATTTAATTTGAGAAATGGATCAACTGGGAAACAACTAAAACGAACGACGATTTATGCACAAAAATCAAACATACGGTTAAAGACTATCTCTGATCTTTACATCAAGTCATTACAAGGTACGAGGAGGCGTGGTAAGGCGTATTCGTCACTTCCTGTTTTGCACTTGGTGGATTGTTTGGTGTGTGAAGGCTCTCTCGTTTGATCTGATTTTCTCTCTACTGTGATATCTCTTACTTGTTATAATACATAAGCACGAAAAACACATACGTTCTGTTGCTGTATTTAACGTCTGGGGACTCTCCGTGTTTTACACGGTTTTTTTCTAGTAGTGGTAAGGGGTCGCTAGCTAAGCTTAGCGTTAGCTTTAGCTCCACCATGGCTACGTTTCTGCTGTTTCTCTCTCTGAGTCTCCTCCTCTCTCCTGCTCTCTGTGTCAGATGTTCAGTTACTCCTCTGCCTCCTTAGTGATAATGGTATGTGTAATAATGTAGCATTTTTGTAGCTTTGGAGGCGAGGGTGTCGGATTTGGAGGCCCGGCGCGGCCTCAGGCCGGCTGGTTGAGGTACGTAGGAAGCATAGTTAGATCTCAGCCACAGGTCACCACCAACTCGTCTGCGTTTTTTCTAATAGATTTTCCCCGTAAAGCGACACACCCGCTGAGAAAGCCAACTCTGCGTAATTGGCAGCTCCATAGTCAGAAAACGTGGCACTAGAGACACCAGCGACCATAGTCAAATGTCTGCCTGGGGCCAGAAACGGGCGACATCAAAATCATACCTGAAAAACGCTGGCTAAGGATAAGCGTAAATACAGTAAGATTGTTATTCACGCTGGCGGTAATGACACCCGGTTACGTCAATCGGAGGTCTCTAAAGTTAGTGTTGCTTTGGGTGTGTAAGTTTTGCCAAACAATGTCGGACTCCGTTAATTTTCTCTGGTCCCCTCCCCGATCTGACCAGTGATGACATGTTTAGCCGCATGCTGTCATTCAAACGCTGGCTGTCTAGGTGGGTGTCCAGAAAACAATGTGGGTTACAATGATAATTGGCGAAACATTTTGGGGAAAACCTGGTCTGATCCGGAGAGACGGCATCCATCCCACTTTGGATGGAGCAGCTCTTCTTTCTAGGAATCTGGCCTAATTTATTAGTTCTCCGAAAATTCTGAAACCCAGGGTTCCAGACCAGAAGCAGGGTCGTAGTTTAAAACACTCCTCTCTGCAGCTTCTGTACTGCTACCCCAACCATTACCCTATTAAGATAGTGTCTCGCCACGGCCAAAATTGAATAGATTAAAAAATTATCTAAAAAGAGGAAATCAGGAAAATCTAATAAAAATAACACAACTCTGACTAAAAATAAAAATAAAAACAATTAAATGTGGCTTACTGAACATAAGATCTCTCTCTCAAAGACTTTGCTAGTTAGTGACCTGATTTGTGACAATCAGATTGATTTATTTTGCCTCACAGAACCTGGCTGCAGCAAGAGGATTATGTTACTATAAATGAGTCAACTCCTACTAATTATTTAAATATTTCACATTCCTCGAAAATACTGGGTGAGGAGGAGGAGTAGCAACCATCTTTCAGTCCGATTTATTGATTAGTCCCAGACCAATCCAATAGCTACAAACTCTTTTGAATATTTAAGCTTAGTTTTCCTCATCCAAATTGTAAAGCATAAAACCACTTCTGTTTGTTGTTTTGTACCGTCCACCAGGCCCTTACTCTTAATTTATAGATCAGTTTTCAGACCTTTTATCTGATTTAGTGTTAAATACAGATAAAGGTTATTATAGTGGGGGATTTTAACCATTCATGTTGACAGTGAAAGTGATAGCCTTAAATATAGCTTTTTTAATGGTATCTTAGACTCAATTTGGCTTTACTCAAAACATTAAACAACCTACCCACGTTTGTCTTCATTCTCTGGACCTTGTGCTGACATATGGCATTGAGTGTAAAGACATAACAATATTTTCTCACAACCCTGTGCTGTCTGACCATTTTTTAATAACCTTTGAGTTTAATTAAACGAGTACTCCACACCTGAAAGAAAATTTCATTATAGTAGATCATTATCAGACAATGCTGTAACAACCTTTAAAGAATCTGTTCCACTTTTAAGTTCCTCATTATCACAGAAAAACACAGTGGAGGGCAAAATTTTGTTTTTTCTTCCCTTCACAAATGAATTCTCTTGTTCAGAGTGTTACTTCATCATTGCGTGGTGGCATTAGACAATGCAGCCCCTGAAAAAGAAAGGTAATTATTCATAGGAGGCTGGCTCCCTGGTTTAATTCAGAGCTGCGTACTTTAAAGCACAATGTTAGAAAAATTGGAGCGAAAATGGCGCTCTACACAAGATTCATACTTAATCTGGAAAAATAGCCTATTGTTGTATAAAAAGGACACTTCACCAAGCTAGAAAAGCTTATTTCTCATCCTTATAGAAGAGAACAAGAATAATCCTAGGTGTTTCTCTTAGTACAGTTGCTAAACTTACACAGAGTCATAGCTCTGTTGAGCCATCCATTCCTTAGCTCTCAGCAGTCATGACTTTAGGGATTCTTCCCAAAATAAAAATTGATTCTATAAGAAGAAAATCTTTGACATACTCCCGAAGATGATTACTTCATCCTCAACAAGTGAGACAACATTGGAAGTAACTGTAGAACCTGATCTGTGCTTGGACTGTTTTGATCCTGTGTGAGCTTCCTGAGTTATCAGAAATATTAGCTTCATCTTAAAACTTCAACTTGTAGGTTAGACCCAATCCCAACCAAATTATTTAAGGAAGTGTTCCCTCTGATTACCAGCCTCATTTTAGATATGATTAATTTATCTTTTAGTAAATGGGTATGTACCACAAGCTTTTAGGTAGCTATAATTAAACCTTTACTTAAGAAAACTTCGCTTGATCGAGATGACTTAATAAATTACAGACTGATATCCAATCTTTCCATTCTTATCTAAAATTCTTGAGAAAATAGTTGCTAATCAAATGTGTGAGCATTTACACAGCAATGACCTGTTTTGGAGAGTTTCAGTCAGGTTTCAGAGCTCATCATAGCACTGAAACAGCTCTGCTGAAAGTCACTAATGATATTCTTCTAGCCTCAGATAATGGACTTGTGTCTGTACTTGTCCTGTTAGATCTCAGTGCTGCATTTGATACAGTCGATCATAATATTCTCTTAGAAAGGCCAACCAGTTAGATAGACTACAAGCATGTCTTGAAGACATAAAAACTTGGATGACTTTAAATTTTCTGCTTCTAAATTCAGACAAGACAGAAGTTGTCGTCTTTGGACCGGAGTCTTTAAAAAAGAAACTGCTTAGTCAATCACCTAACCTGGATGGCATTAAATTGACCTCCGATAATAAAGTAAAAAAACTTGGTGTTATTTTTGACCAGGACATGTCATTTACATCCCATATTAAACAGGTTTCTAGAATTTCCTTTTATCATCTCCGGAACATTGCAAAATTAGAAATTATCCTGTCCACTATTGATGCTGAAAAACTAGTCCATGCATTTGTTACTTCAAGGCTGGACTATTGTAATTCTTTACTATCAGGATGTCCACAAAATGCAGTAAAAGCCTTCAGCTGATTCAAAATGCTGCAGCAAGAGTTCTGATGAAAATTAAAAAGAGAGATCATATTTCTCCTATTTTAGCTTCCCTTCATTGGCTCCCTGTTAAATCCAGAATAGAATTTAAAATTCTCCTCCTCACATATAAAGCCCTTAATGATTTAGCTCCATCATACATCAGAGATCTGATTGTTCCATATGTTCATAACAGGGCACTTTGTTCTCAGACTGCAGGTTTACTGGTGGTTCCTAGAGTCTCTAGAAGTAGAATGGGAGGCAGATCCTTTAGTTATCAGGCTCCTCTCCTGTGGAACCAGCTCCCAGTTTTAGTCCGTGAGGCGGACACCCTGTCTACTTTTAAGGCTAGGTTTAAAACTTTCTGTTTTGATAAAGCTTATAGTTAGCGTGGCTTAGTTTATCCTGAGCTATCTCTGTAGTTATGCTGCTATAGGCTTAGGCTGCTGGAGGACATTATGACCACTTTCACTCTCTTCGCTACATTCTCACACTACTCTCCAATTTTGCATTATTTGCTGTTATTTCAGCTTTTAACTTTATGTTCCCTCTCTTGTCTCTTCCTAGAAGCTACACCTGGCCTGACTCTGTGTCTACCTGTGACACCTTTCTGGAGAGGGGCATCGTCTGAGCTTCTGCTGGCAACAACTTAATGCTCACCCTCTACCGATGATCCACATGGCCCTGTCTCTTAGTGTTTAACCCTTTCTCTCTCCTAGACATGGCGATTGACTGAGCTTTTACTGTAACTAATTATATGTGCTTTCTTTCAGACTCTAACCTTCAAAACTGGCTCAGAGTTTATCTGTTCTTTCTTTCTAGGTGAAACGACTAAAGGAGCTACATCCATTAACATTTACTTTTTCCGTCCCATAGAAAGTACTACTGGATCAGTGCTTCTTTGGAGTTTTTCCTCTCCACTGTTGCTACATGCATGCTCAGTATGAGGGATTGCTGCAAAGTCAACGCCAGTGACTGCTGCAAGTCACTGACTGGATGCAATATGCTGGGTTTCCTTAGACAGAAAAACGGTTTATCCAATTTGAATAAATAACTAACTCTGACTGAACTGTTCAATGGTTAGGACTAATTGGAATGTATGTACCTGACTTTTGTGAAGTGCCTTGAGAGGACGTGTTGTGAATTGGCGCTATATAAATAAACTGAATTGAATTGAATTGAATTGAACTGCACTACTCCTTTCATTCCGGAAGATGGAGTTACTCCTGAACTTCATTTAAAAGACTAATAACTAATAAATATTTTTTTAGTTTCAACTGATAAATAATAGATGAAGGGCAGCTGTAGAGCTTTGCAGTTAATTAATTAACTCCATTATTCCCTAAGTTGTTTCGGATCCATAAGCAAAAAAAGTTTAAATCATTATTTTACATTTAATTTTTTTACCAACCATCTGGCCAGAGTTGTTGCTTTACAGCTGCATGATTCATTTTCAATAACTACTAAACACCGATGAACACACTTATTTTTATTTTATTATCATCAGGTAAACTCAGACAACTACATAACATGTATTTAGTAAAGACTTTATTTATTTGAATAAAAAAACTGATAATCAATCAAGAAGTACAGGGAATTGATACCTTGACTGTCTGATCATAAGCAAATATTCATACACAAGTAGAAGATGCGTAAACAGTGGAGCAGACATTGGCAGAACATGAAGAGGATCTGAGCTTCTGCTTCCAAACCTAGAACTGTTGTCTTTCCTCCTGCAGAGCAGTCTGCATAAAACTATGAAAAATTAAAAATATTAGATAAATAAATACATTACCGGTCAAATGTTTTAGATACACTTCCTCACTTCATGGGTCTCTTTATTTTCATGACTATTTACATTGTAGATTCTCACCAAAGGGAACAAAACTATGAATGATCACACATGTAATTATGTAGTAAACAAAAAGTGTGAAATAACTCTATAAACATTTTTATATTTTAGATTCTTCTAAATAGCCACCCTTGGCTTTGATCACTGCTTTGATCTCTTGGCATTCTCTCCATGAGCTTCATGAGGCGGTCACCCGGAAAGGTTTTCCAAAGAGTCTTGAAAGAAGTTCCCAGACGTTCATTGAGAGACGGCCAGAGGTTAATATTTCAGTCATTACAGCAAAGGGCGGCTACTTTAAGGAATCTAAAAGTTATTTTACAATTTTCCGTTTGCAACATAAGTCTAAATGGGTTCATTTACTGTTTTAATGCCTTAAGTGATAAGCTATGTACAATATAAATAGTCCTGAACATAAAGAAACCATAAAACGAGAAAGTGATTCTAAAACGTTTGACCAGTCATGTAAATATAAGAGAAAAATAAATATAACAGTTGATACTCCACTAAGTTATTTTAAATGAAAAGACAATCGTATGTACATGGAAAATTTAAAGTGCTCTGATCATGAGCACTGCATTAAAACATTTGACTTACAGAACAGTGGCAAAAGAGTTAATTAATGGCAACATAAACTTAAAAGTGTCACAACTTTTTGGTGAAAAAACTTATGTTTAATTTTCTGGCACGTGCGGTTACTCACCACATACCTACTATACATTTTATATTAACTCTCAGTCGCCACAAACACATGACAGGTAGCGGCAAATCCCAGAGTGTCGGGCCGAGATCAGGCAGCGGTTAGTGGGGAAGTCCCAGTCCAGCTTCCTGGTTAGCTGAGCAGCTAGACCAGCCTGTATGTGGGGCTTTGCTCATTCGAAAACTCAGAAGAAACATTTCAAAGTAGGCTTATTCTTCATGAACTGACTGCACACATGAAGTTTTAAAGTCTACTTTCTTGCCTGAAAACATCTAAAAACTACAATTTGTGACAAATTAATGGTATAAAAATGATTAATTTGCACAATAACCTCTGCCATTACTGAAGCCGCTGGTGCCAAGCCTCGCTGCACACAGCTTCGCCACCTTAACAGATCCCGGGGAAAGCTGAAAAGACCATCTCCAGAGTAGGATGATTTATCCGTGAATGTAAAGGCCCGGGAAAGTTAAATTACCCAGTTGAATTTGTATCGAAATGCGACCTGGACTTTCTAAAAGCCTGGGGCTTTCTACAAGCAATTCAAAAGGGGCTAATGTATACATTTATTATGGCATTATACATAAGCAACAGCAAAATTATGCTAATTGCTTTCCCCAAACAAATTTTTAACTATTTAAATTATTTGAATATCTTGAATACTTATAAACTCTGACCAAAAGAAAAGTGCATTTTGTAACAGTAAAATGACACCGTCAACAAAAGACTTTTCTTTAAACTCTGTAAAAGACACACATTTGATATTTTTCCCATATTTTTCCAACATACTGCAAATCATTCTCACCCTGTCTCATTACTCATTTTCCTGTCTGGGCTCAGTGACCAAACTGTGTTTACTCACTTTGACTATTTCAGATTAGAAACAAAGATGGGTAAAGGCAAGAAAAAAAACACAATATCCAAGGATTTACTAGAAAATAAGTTTTCTTATGAAGCCAAGCCAGATGGCGTAAAGAAGACATCAACGATATTAATAATAATGCCCATCTTGGTTACTTTTCAACGACGATGTACTATTTGATTCTTTCCTCCACTATTACAATTTACCATTAGTACCATTACCATTTACCATTAAACATAAAAAATGTAGGAAAAACATAATTACCTAATATAAACCAGTAATACAGTTTAAGAGTCCAAGAACTGATGATTTACTTCAATCACAGATTACATGTTGAATCTATAATGATTGATAGAAGTGCAAAACAAAGCTTAACTATGTCTGAAATGTCAATAAATTCAATTCAACTCAACTCTATTTATACAGCTTTTTTAAAGCTTTATCTTGATGTGCATTACAGAACCATAGAAAAGCTTACAGACACATTACAAAACTGAAATTTACAACAACAGTTCTTATCAATTATCTTACAGTTCTTTATCATCTTCTTGTATAAATAAGATGATAAAGCAAAGTAGCATTTAATAGATGTTCAGACATTGCAGAGATCCAACCGGTGAGGAGGAAAATAGTTTATCTAGATCAAATCTAAATCTGTTTGATCTCAAGAGGCATTCTAAATTGGGCCCAACAGTATCACACTGTTTTTGTTTAGCAGGGCCTGGAACGTTGACCAGAATTTGAGAGATGTTGTTTGGAGCTAAACACAAAAAAAATACTAAAAAAACAAACCTGAATACTTACTTTTGTTTGTGTTTTCTTTCCTGGGTGTTTCATAATTTAAAATGTGTACATTTGAAACTGTGTGGTTCTATGAACAGCACAAAATACATTCTTATTCAGTTGGAAAGCACCTGAATTGTAAATTTCCCTTCAGTCTGTTACTCAGCATTTCTCATTGCTGTTCAAATTTTTCTGCCACAGCATCTCTAGAAGCAGAAGGTGCAGGTATTGGTGAGAATGAAGATGAGAAACAGATCTAAAGTGATAAAAAGGTTAGGACGTCCAGACTGTGATACTGGTACCAGGTGAGCTCGTGGGCCTGGACCCTCAGGTGCTTGGCTCCTTTGTTTCTCATGGTGAACTCGATCCAGAAAACTGCTTCGTCCCGAGGACTCATAGGTCTGTCATGGTGGATTCTGGACAGTCGCATTGCATTTTCTTTGTAGCTGTGAAAGGATGAAGGGAAAAGTAAAGGGCTTACAATATTTTTCTAAGTTTAATAAACGGTTGCCTTCAAGACTGCATATGAGTAAATGATCCTCGGTATATGGTCCAATAACTATGAAATTCAAAGTAAAGCAACATAATGTGGTTGAGAAAAAACAAATACTTTGAGTTGTACCTTAGGTTTTATTTGCATTTTTTCAAAGGTCTCAGATCATAGAAAATGCTGCCCTAAAAAAGTGTCTATTCACATCACCCACCTGACCTGGAATGCCAAATTTGTGCCGTCACTGAATTCTGCATGGTGGGCCGCACTAAATAATTTCAAGGGTCACAAATGGCCCACGGACCCCTGTTTATATATAGTACATATAACTGCTTTACACCACAACCCCATGCTCATTCTTGCATTTGCCCCACTAACTAAAACATTGAGAGATCATATAAGGTAAGAAAAACTCTTACGATTTGTTGTTGATGACCGTGTTCACGGCATCTCTCAGACTCTCAGCTGTCATGACGTTCAGGCTCACAGTGACTGCAGCACCTTTGGCCTCCATGTGCACCATGTTGTCTGGCTGGTCACCGAACATGGGGATTCCCAACATGGGAACACCATGGTAGATCGCCTCATAGATCCCATTTGTTCCACCATGAGTGACTAAAGCTTTTGTTTTAGCGTGACCCAACAGAAACCAAAGTTATCCAACATATCAGGTTGGTTTTCACCAAAATGATGCTGGACAAACTCAAACTAAAAGCCATATAAGGTTATATAAAACTATTTTTTAATCGCAAAAACAATATTTAATTTTTTAGTACTTATTTGACCTTCAAAATAATAAAACTTAGCAAACTAAATCAGGTTAAGAACCATTAAGCATACGAGAATTCAATACATGGCCGGGAAACTTTGAAGAATGTATTTTTTATGGCATAAAACAATTTTCCCCGGGGACCATTTGGGAAAAAAATAAAATTAGAATGTAAAAAATTAGAGCGCAGTCTGATTTTGTGTATATCCATTTCCGTACTTAAAAAAAAAAAAAAAAAAAAACCCCCAAAATCCCAAAATGGATGGATGCTTTTTTTACCCCCCTAGAGGGCATTTTTGGGGATCCCGTCAATATTCTGGATTAGAACCCCGGTTTGGGGTTTTTTCCCCTGATCTCCCCAGCACCTGCAAATAGTTAAAAAACCCTTCTTTACAAAACCCCGAGAGCAAAAAGGGACCCCAGTCAAATTCCTGTTTGTATGACAAACTTGGGAATAAAGCTGATTCTGATTTACTAATTGATTTTTATGGTCATCTTTTTTAAAAAAGTATGTGAAGTCATACAGATCTTGATGTTGAAATAGTTTGTAGTTGAAGGTGGGCTTAAAACTTTCTCTGTTTAAACAAGAGAGCTTTTTTTCAGTTTTTTCCCGACCCTTTTTTGGAATCTGAGCAGACCCGAGGGATTAGTTTGGGCCTTTTTCTGGGGCCAGGTTCTCACCAGAGATCCCAAGAGAAAATCACGATCCCATCATCTCCAGAGCTTTGGACAAATTTTTCCATTTCCTGCAAAATAGTATACTTTCAGTGAATGAGCCCCTTTTTTTTGGTTTTATTTGAATTTTGCTTGGTGATTATTTGTTTATTTCCCGGGCCTAAAACAAATTTAAACTTGGGGAATATAACCCCACATTGGTAAAGGTTTAGCTGGTCTGTAGGGATCCCCCCAAAAAAATTTAAAAAGTTCGGGAAACGATGGTAAATCAAAATCCAGTGGGTTTCTCAGAAACAGATACGCATTTCCCCATATCTTACAGGCGCTGGTGGGTTTTCCTGTTACAGTGGACACTAAGAAATGCAAACATAACAGCTTGGTGTGTTGCACTGTGTTGGTTTTTGGGATACTATGGGTTTTTACCTTGACTCCAGAGTAATATTTTTCGCCCTTTTTCCCACATACACTTTTTCCCTTTGGGGTCCTGCAGAGCGAGAATAGGAGTTCCCCAGCCCCTCTATCTTCATCTTCATTTTGCCCAGTAAGTTTGCTCATAGCACCGGGAAAAAGGAATTTTGGAGGGGTTTAGTGACAAACCATCCCCCTAAACCTTTTATGAGCTAGGGAAACGCAAAAAAAAGACAAAAAGGGTTTTGCCAAAATTCCGCAGTCGGGTCACCCCCCGGGGAAAATTTGGATCACAATGCAGGTCATAGTTTCCCCCCTTTCCCAGTTTCTTCCTCAAGGTTTTTGGGATTTCACCAACCCGTCCAAGTATTTGAAAAGAAACCTTGATGTTATTCTTCTTTAAATAAAAAAAATCTAATAAAAAATCTGAAAGGGGTTCATGTCATCCTTTTCCCCAAAAAGGGAGAATGAAAAAATTTTTTAAAAAAAAGTTTTCTATATCTTTCACTGAGACGGAGACGTCAAAATTTTGTATGGGAAAACCGGGGGGTTCGTTTCTGTTAATGAACAGCAAACGCGTCGAAACCCAGGACCGTCACCTGGGTGTCCTCTGTCGCCCAGTGCCCCAAAGAAACCGGCTTCTGTTAAATCTAGTGGTGGCCTCAGTATACCACCCCCAAAAAATCCTTCCTCCATTTAAAACCTTTTTGGCCACAAAATGCAAAGGACGCAAAAGGGGGGAACCCAGCCCCAGGGTTTTTGGGGTTGATTTGGGGGGAAAACCAGCTGTAACCCTTTTTACCCCTTGCATTGAAAATTTAAACTGATTTAAAGGGAACTTGGACCCCTCCCTTTTTTGTATTGCGTAACGCAAGATAACATATCCACCCTTAAAAAAACCGGGGGGAAAACTTAGCTGATTTGCGAAAAAAATTTTAAAACCAAAATTAAAAAGTAAAACAAAAACCCTCGTGGGGGTTTTGCCGGGTATGGCTGACATTTTTCCCCCCCAAAAACAGCGTAAATTATAAAATTTGCGCTGGGTTTTCCCTTGCCATTACAATTTTTAAAAAGAGCTTTGATCACCCGGGAAACGGGGGTAATGCACAAATTTAGTCCGGATAAGAATCCCATTCCTTTCTGTATATTTTTTTGGTTTTTTTTCTACTTCAGCATTATTTGGCTCCCCAGCATCTAAAAACCCTCTGGGCCCAAATATACTCAGTTTTAGCTTAGTGAACTTTTAAACCCCTTTAGAGTCTTTTACAGTTGACACAAATTTCATTATATTTTTTAATGGTGACACTCGTTTAAAAACCAATGACCATCAGAAAACTTTTTTCAAGCCAACGGGATTATCTACATTTCAAAATAAATGTAGTAATGATATAAGTGCAAGGACACATTTGACTGAAATTTGTAAGTTTTCCTGGCCCATAATGACAACTATTTTGATACAAAAAAATCCTATAAATACTTTCTAAAAACCCGCTAAATGTTGTGAAAAGCAACCCAAATTTTAGCTACCAGCCCAAAAGCAGTTTTTTTCCAGCCCAACGTGTTAAAAAGAAGCCCAATTTGGCAACAATGACCAGATGTAAAAGCATACCCCCGTCCCCAGACAAACATTGAAAAATGCCACCAAAGTGAGCGGTGCCAAAAAACAGTGAGGGAGTTAGTGTGGGGATGGATGAGGTGAGGAGGGCACGCAGTGTTGCCAGGTCCGCATACATGAATTAACATCATCAATGTCACCTTTATCACGGAATAGAGGATGTGGGGAGATGTTTACAAGCATGCCTTAGACCTTTTTTGGGTTTTTTCCTTTGGGAAACAGAAAACGTTGACCCGATAGAAAGTCCACCGTTATGCTCTCGGCGGCTTCTTCCTACAAACCACAAAATCTCGACCCTTTTAAAGATGGTTTGGACTCCATGGTCTTGGGGTGAAATGAAACGCGCTGATCGTCAACTTTAACAAAATGACAATTTGTTTTTTTTTAATGAGGGTTTATGAAGCTGGGATTGACTTTGGAATGGGCCCACATTCTTTACAGTTCATCCAGAAATTTCACTCCCGTCACTGTCAGACAAAAAAATTGCCATGTTCCTGTTTCAGGAATTTCTTAGGTGCAGCAATCAACTCTATTTGTAAGGGTTTGCAAGTTTTGTCAAGAATCCAAAGGGGTTAATATCCAAACTAGATTTTTTTTTAGTTTGAGGTGAAAAGTACCCCTTTAAAGTACACTTTGCTTTTTTATTGAAAAAAAAAGTCTTTAAGTTTTTTCATTAAATGACATACTTATACAACTCCAAAGGTAAAACTGTGTATGCAGAAGTACTTCTTAATCATCATTTTTTTATAAAGTGGGAGCTCAAAGGCTTTGTGGGGTTGGAAAAATCCCACAGAAACTCGAAACGTGACAAAAAAAAAAAAAGGCCAAAATTTTGGGCAAACAAATATCCTTTTTTTTTTCAATACAATTTAAGTGTTTTATTAACAAAGCATTATTCATTTGAAACACCACACCTTTTCAAAATGTTCTAAAAATCTGTGCCCGGGACAGGGGACTTAGCATGACAGTCCTCTCACATCAGTGTTCTTCGGTCCCATAACTGACCAGGGGTTTTTGTCAAGAAGCATCTGAAGAATAAATTTTCTGTGTACATTTTCTAAAAATTTACAACTTGGGTCATTAAAAAAAAAAAGTTTATCAGCGTATTTCTTTTTTAAAAAAAAATCCCCCCTTTGGGTTGGGGATTTGCTTTTTAGTCATAAATCGATATAGTGTTATAAATTGCCTTTTTCCCCAAAATAACCCTCTTCATTAAAGGGTCATCAGCTGTTATTTGTTGCAGGGTTTCTTAAAAGGACCTAAAAGAAGATTGAAAAATATGAAGCCAAAACTTCCTTTTCCAGATTCCACCAAATTTGAAAAATAAAGGGAAATTTTTAAAAACAAATTTGGTTACCCTACTGACACTGCAGTGAAATAAAACACTTTTTTTAACAGTGTGTGTCAATTTAATAGGGTTGCTTAAAAGTTTTTCCCAAAAAGGAGCTGACGAAAAGAAAAGTATCTATCGCCTTCAGGTCATCTTTTTGACCTGGCAAACAAAATTTCAAAAAAAAAAGAAAGAACAAAATAAAAAGAACAAACCAGCACACAAAATGCTATAAAACTGCAGCTTTCTTGTGTCACCAAATACAAAAGGGAGAATGAAACACAATTTTCACATCTCCAGTTTTAGGGTGTTGCTGCCCCCTGTGATGAAATTTAACCATAGCTTAAAAAACACAAGCTAAAAATATACATTTGTAGGGGTTAAAGGGATGGAAAGAGTTTGGGAAAAATATAGATGAGAATGGCCTGCATGCTTCCCAAAAGGGTGTTTATCTTAGGAGTTTAAAGGTCAGGGGGGAGGGGATTTTAGTATCTGGGGTGCAGAGACACGTTTGGAATTTTAAAATGTGTTGTTGATTTTTTTTTTTTTTTTTTACATTGGGTTTTTGTTCACTCTCAGATTGCTTTCTTGGTTTATGATCTTTCACGTCTTATTGTCAGAGTTTTTTAGTTAACTGCATTCAGAGCTCTTTTGCAATATGTGAACGTTTTTGGCAATACAAAAAATTTTCTTTTTTAAAAGGTTTTCCCCATTAGCAGATCTTAAATAATAATTTTTATTTAATTTTTGTAAAGAAAAAATAATAAAATAATAATTCTTTCTTTTAGATTTTTGGACAAAAAGTAATTTTGGATTTAAAAGGTCAGGGGGGTTTTTAAAGAATTAAGATAATGTTTTTTTGCAAATTTTGTCAACCATTAAAATGTGACTGTTTCTATCGGCTAGTTTTAAAACAAACCACCAGGGTACATGCTGGTGAAGATTCTGTCATCCAGGCCATGGGAAATCCAAAGAATCCAGGCTAATAGTTACGATTCCCAATTGTTGGGGTAGTCTAATCTTAATGTGACTAAATGTGCAGAATAGCATATCCTAAACAGCTTAAAAGCTTAGAACTTCTCATTCACTAGCTTTGAATTGAAAAACCTTTTTGCATAAACCAGGGTACACAACACTCTCCATTTAGGAATCTCAAAAAGCACATATCTTTCTTCAGTTACTTGTAACCAGCAGGAACTTACCGTATGGACTGCAAGCTTGTTATGGAGCATTTTCTTATTTATTTTTGTGATTTTGTGATATTTCCCCAGGGAAAGCTCTGAGACAGTGTCCTGCTGTTCTCGAGTGAGTTCTTCAAGTTCAAGCTACAATCAGCGTAGTAGAAGTTATTAGTTACCCCACAAACCATTTAATTGTTGCAAATCATTTGATGGGGGGGGGGGACGTCTGGGTGTCTCTGCTGAATCTGCTGCCCCCGCGACCCGGTCCCGGATAAAGCGGAAGACGACGAGTACGAATACGAGTACGAGTAATTACACTCTTAAATACACTTAAAGGTTTAGTCAGATAACATTTAAAGTAGCAACCGGCTTACCTAGATCTAGACTGAACCCAAACTGGAGTTGGGCTATTATTGTTATAAAATATTGCATGACTCCATCACCAACAGCATCATCACCTGAAATAAAGAAGTAACAAAACAAAACATTGAAACATTTTCACATCTAAGTGATAGTAATTTTAACAAGCAATTTTCACAATATTAAATTTTATATTTTTAGCCTCCAATGGTACAATGTAGTGGGCATGCCCATTCCTGTTTGTAAAATGAGAGGAGTGGATGTTGCCTGTCCTCTTCAGAGTCCCTTGCATCTATCTTCATGTTCAGAGGTTTCCCAGATGCATGCTCCCTTTGTGGGTAAAACGTTTGCAGCTTGAGATGGTTCTTCAATCAGCATCCAACCCGGGTAATATTAATAATATCAATAATAAATCAAACAAGCTCATTCAGCACATTACACTCACTCAAAGATTAAAATGTAATGTGAGAAAATTCTAATCAAATTAGAGTGCTGTGAAAACATTCTGACTAATTGTTGGGAGGACAGTCGTTAGATATGCTTGGCTGACAATACCCATTACGATGTACACTCAACTGCTTGCTAACGATGGTTAGCTGAAGGCCCGTAGCTGCTACGGCTGGTAAACACAGCAGTAACAGTGGCAACCGTGAATTATTTCAGCATATTGAGCATATACTGTATCAATATGTCCAGAGAGCAGTGTTTATCTATGACATTTACGTTTGAGCACCATTTATTGTTCGTCTAGAGTCAGTTTTCTCTGCTATTACCCGAATCTATGGTGTTTTTTAGACAGGACGCGATTTTCGCTGCGCTCCGCTTAAGCTTTGCTCGGCACAGCTAAAAACCGCCCTTGTGTGACGCAAGCCATTGGTTTCAGAGAGCATCGGCGCGTGCACTGGGTCAGAACAGAGAGCGGTCTAAAATATTACAACTGTGACGTTCTCCTCTAAGACTAGCCACCACAGTAATGCCACAAATCGCTGGAAAAAGAAAAGTAAAAACAACCTTTCAGACCTTATACTTGCAGCGTTGTAATTCCTCCAGTCTGTTAGCAGCTTCCCTTAAGAGATCGGATTTCAAGCGTCTGCCTCCCGAGTTCGCCTTTAGTTTTTAGAGGGGAAAAGCCATGTACATCGGAGCTACGCAGGCTAATGCTAACCAACCAATGGCCAGAGGTTGAACCCTGAAGACACAGCCCCTCATATGCATAATGAGGCAGAAATGGATACAGAAATGTAAAAAGGAGAGGCAGACATGTAAAAAGAAGAGACAGAAATAAATTGCATGGAAGAAATACAAAGAAGTACAAAAATACAAAGGAAGAAATAAAGAGACACACAAATAAATACATGAAGAAAGTAATTAGTAAATAAAGTTGACAATTATAATGGATAATAAATAAATAAGGTAATTATTACAAAGATGAATAAATAAAGAAGTTAGTTAAAAAAGATATACATTTATGTCTCATTGTATAATTTAATTACTGCCTACATTTATTTATTTACCGTATTTTTGTGCATTTAATTGTATGCTTGTTTTTTTTTTTTTTTTAATTCAGCATTTATTTATTTCTGTATTTATTCTTAATTAGGGCAGGATCGGTCCTCCATAACCACACACAAACGACGTCGCCCCAGTTGTGGCTTTGCTTAAGTGCTTTCAAGCCCATGTGTGGGTGACTCTTGATATACATGTTTTTCAAGGAAAGGGAGAAATACTTTTGTTTTTCTTTTCCAATTTTCTTGAACCCACAATATAGCTGAAACTCGTTTCCCTGTGTGCGCGATTACCAGGAAACGTGGACGTGGACAAACTACACCTACCACTCGTCCTTTTCTTTATTGTTGAAAGCTGGGAGATATTCAAGGGGTTTCACTCGCAGATGTTGACCCCATTGTATAATTTATTACCGCCTACATTTGTTTATGTAGTGTATTTTTTGTTCAATTAATTGTGAGCTTATTTATTTATTGATAATTTATTTATTTCTGTATTTATTTTTAAATATGTCAAAGTTGGTCCTTCATATTGGTCACCATCAAACATAAAGCTGAGCTCTAAAATCCAGAGATAACAGAAATCCCATGCTTAAGGTGGATTTTGATGCAGCGTGAGAATGAGTCGCAGTATGTGGGTAAAATATGAAATGTGTCTGTGTTTTTTAAACAGAATTTAAATCATTTTTGTTCACCATGTTTACAAGTTGCCTCTGTTTTACACAGTGTGCGGAGTTGCCCGTTGGCATTATTTTTGGTGTGTGTTAATAGAGCTGGTTGCGTGTTTCTCTCGCGACATCTGGCAACACTGCTTTTTCAATTATTCATCAGGGGTGTGTCAAGCAGTGTGCGATGGACTCGCGAAATCCGCGTAAAGGCGGAAGCAGAGTGGCGCAGCGGAAGCGTGCTGGGCCCATAACCCAGAGGTCGATGGATCGAAACCATCCTCTGCTACATAATTTATTATCTTTAGCAATTTTTATCTTACATTTAACTTTGCACGCATTTCTTTGCAAATATCGTTTGATAGCCTATAAAGTTTAAATAGCTTTTATTTATACTATCAGATGGGCTGATACAAGGTGATGAAGTGCTGAAAACTATTACCCCATTAAAAATTATCACATAATAGCCTATAACAATTTTGTAAATCAGCACTATTTTTTAGCCCCTCTCTGCATCTATATTACATTTTAATTAATAAATTAAAATGTAATACAGATGCAGTGATATAATTTATTAATTCATTATAATTTAATGTATTGCTCACCAAAAATTTATAACAAAAATTGGGCAAATTCAGCTATATTGGGTGGTCTATATTGTTTTTTTCAACAAACGTTTTTCTCCCTTTCCTTGAAAAAAATGTATATCAAGAGGCACCAACACATGGGCTTGAAAGCGCTTCAGCAAAGCCACAACTGGGGCGACATCATTGGTGTGTGGTTACCATCAAACATAAAGCTGAGCTCTAAAATCCAGAGATAACAGAAATCCCATGCTTAAGGTGGATTTTGAAGTTTATACTATTAAGACTAATGTACTGCAGACATACATGGAATAAACACAACATGGTCTTATATTTTATCAGAAAAAATGTGTTTAGATTTTTTTAATTCTTCATATTGTCCCAGATTACCAAAGTAGACCTTAGCCAGTATGTAGATACGACCAATTGAAATACCCTCCAGTGAGGATATTTCTGTGAGAAATAATGAGTATTTAAAGTGGAGCTCTGTGCTTTACAGTTAGTCAGTCCAGGGCTAACTGAATGCTTCCTCGGCCTTTTACTGTGTATTTTGTCATTTACTAATCTGTGCATGGTATAAAGACGTTAATAAATAGGAACCCAATAGGCAGCTGTTTACGTACTCCGCTTTGTTTTCACGGTCAATACATTTTATACTGGAACTTTGGATTTAATACACCACACAAGAAAACACCCCACACACAGGGACATCGTTTAAATTTATTATGTGCCTTCCATTATTACTTTACACCACTCGGTCTTTGCTTCCATTTCTCTGTCCTGGAAGCTGGTGAGTGATCAGTCAACAAAGAAAAGGAGAAACGATATCCCTCCAGAAGAGTTTATCTTGATAATGTCACAGCAAGAGCTTCAAACAAAAACATTAAATAAAAATAGATAATGACAGAAAGAAAAACAAGGTCATGGCCCCCTCTGCTGGCTGTCCTATTAATACACAGTTTGTAAAGGATGCGGGTATTTTAACAATAAAAGTCAAACTGACATTATTCAGATGGGGCTCAATGAAAAAAATTATTACTTTCAAAAGTCCCCTCATTGTTGGTTTTATGAACTGAGCACTCTTCTCCGTGACACCTCTAAAGAAACAATGTTGTGCAGTAACAAGTTCAGGTTGGATCTGAAAGAAACATGTTTAACTGGGACATTTAGACAAAGATTTCTACCTACTCTCCATGTATCCACTAGCAGCACAAATAACTGTGTTACTTTTCCCCACGTAAGTGGAGTTTACAGCCCAATAAACCAGTGGCATATGAAACTCAAATCCCATTTTGATTAGGTGCTTTGAAAAGAGCAGCATTCTTGGAACCTGGACAAGAAATGTGTAAATTTATAAATGCATTCTAATGTCAAACAAGACCAAACAGAAAAAGGAGCTGAAGTTCTTTGTTTATTCTTCAAACCATTTGAGTTGTAGTTTTCTTCCACATCTTTTTGGATTTGGTTCCTATTTTAAACCATTGGAAATCATTTAAGCTGAGCAGTCTACAGTTTTCCTCACGCAAATTAACTTTTTAAACAAAATTCACAGTGTTTCTGAACAATGTATGGGTTGACCACATTTTCCCTGATATTAAGAAAGGAACAACCTATGTCCAGCAGGTACAACCTTTGTTTCCTTCATCCTTAAATAAGGGCCAACTTGATGACATTGTTTTTTTCTATTATTTTAAACACTACCTCAATAAATGATTTGAATGCACAGAAGCATGCTGTGCCTATGAACTACATTACTATACTAGTACGTTTTTTGTCATGTGCAAATATGATTTCTACCCACAATAGTGGTTGATCTGGTAAGTGGTTCTTCACTGCTGCTACTTTGAGTACAACTAACAAATACATGACTTGTAACTTGTTCTTATTTGTTATCTGTGTATTCTTTAGCTTGCTTTTAAGGAATATTAGCTTGCAACCTTTGGTTTTACCACAAATCACAATGACTTCCTTTGGATCTGTATTTTTGTGTTCGCAAACATTTTTACCTTAAAGACAAATATGCACAAACATAGCAGATTTACAAAATGAATCTTACATTTAGGTCAAAGTGCACAGTTATGAAAACGTTACACAACTAGAGACCCCATCTCTTACCCTTAGCTAGATGAAAAAGCATTCCCTGCATTCAAATCAGAGTAGTTTGAACATCACTCACAGTGTAAGCAAAGCGGTGATGAAATCACTGAACTGAAAAGAGGATTTCAAATCAAGCATGTTGACTCTACAAAATGACCTTTGGTTTAATTTTGACAAGCACACAGGCCTGCAGTGACCCTGCCACAGCATCTAAGCTTACTGTCACACCTTTTGAACTCCATTACTTCAACCCATTAAGTAGATTTCAAAGCAGCCACAATCAAAGGAGAGTAGGAGAGATTCAGTCCATATTATTAGTTTTTGACAGGCTATTGTACATGCAGCTAAATACTAAACCATATGAATGAATAACATTTTTTGAAAAATGTGTTTTATCAGAAAGTGCCTTAATAGTAAGAGCTTTTTGTTTCAGTTTTAATAGGATGCTTTTCAGTCATAGAAAACCATAGCATTTATAAAAGATTATTTGCCCATTTCGTTGTATTCAGGAGCAATGCAGAGATTAGAAGGGAAACAAATAGATGCAAAATGTAATAGCTCGTCAATATTTGTTTTATTATTTATTTATTATTTTCTATTTTTTCGAGTATTCTGCTTTTCACAATCTTGTGCTTCATTTTCTTTTTTCTTTTTTTTGACATGGAAGCCAGAGAATCCATGCAGGAAGGAAAGCCGACCCTTTGTATCATTCAGAAAGCAACCGATATCACAGACTCCTGTTCTGCCTTGTAACCACATCACCAGCCCCCACTGTGGGTGGTTTAGATTCATAAGCCCTGACTAGTGATGGTTCCACACTGTCCAGGTTTACCGTTTTTATAGTTTTATCACTGTTTGGCATTAAACCTGACTAAAACTTTTCTTTCTTTGCTCAGTTAAGATTACAAAAATTATTTTTGCTTACTAAATCCCAGAATACTAAGAGAGATATTTTTTAACTTAAAATATAGATAAAAGTCATAAAAAGACAAATTACAGTCTACAAATATCCATAATGATCATCATTATATTTGGAGGAAAAGGGTGGAAGGTTGACAGCCTGAGCCCACCCCATCTGTATAGCATGGGGGTGGCAGCATCGTGTTGTGCAGCTGTTCAGCAGCTGCACTTCACGAAATAGATTGAATCATAAGAAAAGTACCTTATGTAGTAACATCTCAAATGGTGAAATAGTAAATGCCCTGCACTTGTATAGTACTTTATCAAGTCCCCAGAGACCCCAAAGTGCTTTACACTACAATCAGCCATTCACATACTGACAGTGGGGAGCTACAATGTAGCCACAGCTGCCCTGACAGAAGTGAGGCTGCCATACACAGGCGCCAATGAGCCTTCGGACCACCATCAGCAGGTAGGTGGATGAAGAGTCTTGCCCAATGACACAACGACTGAGACTGACAGAGCGGGGGCTCAAACCGGCATCCCACCAGTTACAGGACAAACTCCTACCAGCTGAGCCACAGCCACCCCTAAAGACATGGGCTAGGAAGTTAAAGCTTGCACAGTGACCATACACACACCTCCAAATTAGTTACAAAGTGGCTTATAAATAACATAGCAATTTTTTTGTATTGGCCATCACAAAGTACTGTTTCAATATAGAAATTGGGGACAGAGCTGAAAAAGTGAGTGTGAGCAAAGCAGCCAACAAACCTGACTCAACTACATAAGTTCTGTCTGGAGGAATGGGCCAAAACTAACACAAATTATTGTGAGAAGCTTGTGGAAAGATTGCTAAATCATTTGACCCAAGTCATACAGATTAAAGCCAATTCTACCAAATACTAAGGTAATGTACGTAAACATCTGAATCTGGAGAAAGTAATAAAAAAATCTCATTATTCAGGCATGTAGCGAACAGCAATCATTTTGGGAATCTGGTTGTAGCTGTATTTAATTTCAGCTTTAGCCTCACGCTTATGAATTATCTTGAGAAGATTCTTGTTTACCACTACCCTATTCCTATACACAGCAGCTTGGAGAAAGCCCGTCTAGAAAACTGAAATTAGGGACCTTCTAATGGAGGACTATACACTGCTCTTGAATAAAGTTTTGTCCTCTTTCTTCTCTCTGTCTCTATTTCAGTCTCCTTTAGGCCAGGCCACATAATGACAGACCTGCTGTGTATTAAAGGACCCTGCCCATGCTTCTTCTCCCAGCCACCTCCCTTTGCATAGGCCTTTAAAAGCCTCGCAAACAGGGGGGGACCACTTTCAAAAGAGAGACTCAACATCCAGAGGGACCGGTCCATAAAGACAGCCATTCAGTCACAACCAGAGATCTTTAACATTAATCATGGATAATCATTCCTACAACTTTCCGTCTGACTGCACCCCACTCACAAACTGCAAGTCTGCCCGCAAGCTGGCTGGATCCACCGTGGTGAACCTGGGCAACACGGGGAAGAATCCTCCCCGGGACTATCTTCTCTGGTCGCTGTGCAACACCTTTTATGTCAACTTCTGCTGCTTGGGCTTCATGGCACTCATCTACTCCATCAAGGTGAGCCTAGGTCTTTTTCTTACTTGTGATGAATTGCTCCCTTGTAAGTTGGAGCGTGGAACCATTTTTAGGAGACGCTCAAATAAAACACAGTTTAAAATGAGATCCAAAGCAAAAAAAAAAAAAAACATTCAGTATAATGCCCACCAGTTGGAAAAACTGTTTCATTTAAGGCAGTTATGTTGATTTTTTGCAAACTTGCTCTAAATCACTGTATCAGATAGATGGTGGGACACATTAATAGATGTTCAAAGCAGATGCCGCACCGAGAAATAAAGCCTGTGTAGAGGAATAAAAATAATATAGACGAGGAGGATGTGGTTATATCTGAGAAGGACATATGTGTGTGTAAATATATATATATATATATGTGTGTATATATATACATATATATACACACATATATGAATATATATGAATTCTCTGGGTTCTATGGTTTGAGCTTCTGTAATAAAATACATTTATGGCGATGCGGAGCATTGTGACTGTCTTTGGATATCCTACACAGTAGAAACCTGAATGTCTAGCGCCACAGGAATGGTGCTACAAACAGAAACATGTTCAGGATTCACATTGCTGTACCTCAACAAAAAAAATTCCTGCAAAGCTTACCAGAAAAGGGTATCTAAAATCAGTCATTTAACTCCTGTTTCTCTGTCTGCATAGTTTTTAAGCCCAGGCTCGCGATTGGCTCAGCAAGGGAATTAAAGGCAGTGAGTCGCAAAGTGGGGAGTTAAAAATGGCATAATTGGTATCTTCTTAATGGGCAAGTACTGTCAAGAAATTAGAGAGTGCTATTGGAGAGATTCAGTAACGCTGCACTTCACTACGTTCTGATGTGTCCTTTCTTCCTCACACAGGAGACACAAAACCTTCAACACATTTATAAGGCTCATTGATTCTCTGCTTCTGTTTTTCACATATTGTCACTTTAGAACCACATTCCATGTAGCACACCAACTCAAAGTTGTGCATAAATGTCAAGCGGAAGGAAAATGCAAAATAATTTTCAAACTTGACTATACTGTGCATATAAACTACTTTTTGTGGGGTCTGTCACATAAAATCCTAATATAATACATTGAGTCACATAGTTTGTGTTTCTGTAGGCACGGGACCAGAAGACTCTGGGCAACCTGCAGCTGGCCCAGGAGTGCTCAGACAAGGCCAAATGGTACAACATCCTGGCAGCCGGCTGGAACCTGCTGATTCCACTGCTGGCCATTGTCCTGATTGTCCTCCTGCTTGTCCACCTTGGCTCTTCTAGGGGTTCCTTCGATTTTCTGGGGGAGGACGGGTTCCAGAACTTCTTGAAGCTGTTCAGCTGGTAGATATAGGCAAAACCTCTGATTGGATTCAGAAGATGATGACAGACATGATAGCTTAGAATTTGTTCATGTCTAAATGTTTGTTTTCTATGCGAAGACTTGTCCTGCCGTAGGTGTTAAAACCTCTGCTCAGAATCTGAATTAACTGTAACACTGATTATTTATTTTAGCAGCATTAGTGACTCTTTGCCAAAAATTATACAATTACAAGGCTTAAAGGTGAATTCAAGCAGTGTTTTGAAGCAGTGCCAAAAATGTGAATTACATCTGAGTGTTTCCTAATATGAAAAGTAAGAAAGGCAAAAATTTTCGAGCATGCTGACATTTTACGTTGTGAACCGAAGGCTGAAATGGGCTGAAAGCCAAAATGAAGGAATAAATAGAATATAAGTGCCTGTAGTGAAAGATGTGATGTTACCGTGAGCTTGTTGAAAAATGAAATATTCTTTAGCTAACTAACATCTTGCAACTAAAACCACAATTTTTGTTTGTTTTAGCAATTTAAAGCAACAGAAAATGTGCCTAACTGTGGGACACAACGCTATGTTAGCAGATATTAATCGTCTACACTTTTCCAAAAGACCATTGTTGAGTTTGTCAGTGTCTTCTCAGCCAGACAATATCCTTGTAACTACACTGGCGGTTGCAGTCCGTCTCCAGCTAATTCAGCTGGGCTGGTCGTTCTATTGGCATTTGCGAGATGCTATCATTTGTCCAAAGTCATCAAAGATTGTATGTTCCTGCAGTTTTTTGGATCTCATTTGTTTGTTGGAACGCTATTCGGCTGACAAAGCAGCCACAATCGTGTAGATGTGTAAAATCCACAAATATAGTGTTATATCCCATGGATATAAACATTTTTGAGGTGTTTCAAAATGCTAAAGTCACCTAAAATGTTGGGTCAGAGGAGCTGATAGCATTTTTCTTTTTTTTGTTCTTTTCTACAAACTCCCTGCAAGATCACATCTCTACAGCACGTAAGAGAACTGTTGACAACACAAAACCAAATAATAAAAAATTAAAACTTTTTCCTTAAGGCCTGATTCATGGTTAGTCACAAAATTCAGCTCCTTTATTTTTGGTATTTATTGTATTTATGCGAAGTCAAATTAGGTTGATTATTGGAAATGTCTTTGGTCTGGATAGAAAGATAGAACAGAAATAAACTGGTGGAGCCAAAGTTTGAAAGCCAAACTGTTGAGAAGGCTTTTTACAATGGACAGTGAATTTAACATATTTCAGCATTTCTCACATTACTTTATACATTGCTTTTTGTCATTATTAATGTATGTCATTAGTTTTTTTTGTTTTAAGTATTTTTCTGTTGTACTGCCTTTTTGTCAACCTATGAAATAAATAAAGCAGACTCTGTATAAACACAGTACATCACTGAAAGAAGGAAAAGAGAAACTTATATTGAGGTCTCCATACAGTGAAGTCATTTTCTATCACCACTCAGCCAATGAGAACAGGTGTTAAGAGGTGTTCCTCTGGATGGCTCCTGTGGTTCCTGCTGCTGCACCTACACCCAACTTTAAAGTGATCATTTTGGTTTTTCATGGCCTGACTCTGGGGTGGGTCTGTATCCCAGCTGTGTGTTTGGCCCTCTAGCATTTATATACGGAACGTCCAGTTCTGAGAACCGTGTTAAATGTGCCCTTTAGATGTAAGGTGGAGCCGCCCAGGAAGACCACTACAGACGACTAAATGCAGGGCCCTGCTGGACATGGTCCAAGTCTGCTCAACCTGATCTCAGTTTAACAAACGATTACTCATACTGAATGTGAAGCATTTAAGAAAAGACTCTCCTGGCTGCACTTGTTGTCCGCTGGCTGGTTATAGCCACTAAGCCACTAAAATAAAATCTCTGTCCTACACTTTACTGCCATAAAACAAGAGGACAAATAAAAACACAAAATTTAAGGTTTCCAGTTATGGAAGTTAATGATCAAGGTTTATATTTTTGAGGTAATGTTAATGAAGAAATTGAATTTTAAGAATAATCTGGATTTGTTACATGGTTTAATTAATGCTGATTATGTGGTATAAAGATAAAGATATATGTTAGCTTATAACCTTCTTTTTCTTGCTGCAGCACACCCACTCAGCTGATTTTGCAATTCAGACACCACCCCCATGTTAAATCTTTGAGAGGCCCCAGGCTGTCCTCGTGCCACTCATGTCTTGTGATTTCAGCCTTGTGCTCCTGGTGACTTCCTTCACATTTCTAGATCCTGTATTTATATCTGCCCAAATCACAGCCCAGGGCTTCTAGCTTTCTATTTTTCTTCTGTGGTCTGAGAGAAACGCTAACAGATGTCTGAGGCAAATTATAGGATAGAATTGGGCCCTACAGTAGGAGGGGGTGCACACTTCCTCCTGCTCTTTTCAGGAGCTGTTTTCTACAGCTGAGGTCTGTGGAAGCAACAGGATGACACCTATTGCTGACAGTGTGTCAAACCTGAGCTCATAAAAAGTTTTCTAAAATACTCAAGATAGTTTTTGTATTTCCTGTTGAATAAATAAGATTGCAACTGTATCAGTTTTAGATGTTTTGAATTTATGTACAAATTAAACAGAAAAAAGTCTTCTTACATTTTTGTACAAGTTTTTAAACACCCAAAAAACGACAGCAAGAACTTTGAATAATGACTTTCTGCAGTACATAGCTTTGAAGAAAGCAGCTTACATGTTATATGTGTGTAACATGTATAAGTCTCTCCATCCAGGACTTATACAGGTCTATTCAATTCAATTCAGTTTATTTATATAGCGCCAATTCACAACACATGTCGTCTCAAGGCACTTCACAAAAGTCAGGTACATACATTCCAATTAATCTTAATCATTGAACAGTGCAGCCAGATTCTGTTATTTATTCAAATTGGATAAAAAGTTTTTCTATCTAAGGAAAGGAAACCCAGCAGATTGCATCCAGTCAGTGACTTGCAGCATTCCCTCCTCCCAGATGAACATCCGGGAGGAGGGAATGGGCTTAGGAAAAATCTTCCTAGGCTTAGGAAAAGAGCTGCTAAAATCTCTGCAGACCACACACACCCTCCACATAAACTGTTTAGAGTTTTACCTTCAGGCCGTCGCCACAGAGCACTGTTTACTAAAACCAGCCGCCACAGAGACAGTTTCTTCCCCTAGGCTGTTTCTCTGATGAACATATAATAGAGTACCAAACAACTGCATACTGAAGTTGCAAATGCACCTTTGTATATGTATATTTAAGGACATAAAGATATATGCATAAATATCTCTTATAACGCATTAAACAAAAAAAAAAACCCAGAGAGCAAAGTGTACCAGAGTCAAATTCCTTGTTTGTATGTACGAACTTGGCAATAAAGCTGATTCTGATTCTGATGTATAGTGCCTTGCAAAGGTTTTCATACCCTGGAGCTTTTCCATGTTTTCTCATTTTACAACCTCAAACGTCATTGTATTTTGTATAATATAACAGCACAAAGTGTTGATTGACTGCTTGACTCTAAATATAATTCTGTATAACGATAAGAAATGGAATAAAATTATAACAGCTTTTCTCACCAAATTTACATGCTCGAAAAGACGAGCACAACTGCAAACCTACCAAGACATGACAAGGAAACATTAACTAGAGAAGCAGCCCGAGTGGGAGAATCTGTTGAAAAGTATTGCTTGCGTGCTCTCCCAATCTGACCTTTATGGAAGCAAGAACAACACCATAGTTAAAAGAAAAAAAACTAAAAAGTTTAAAGTTTCCTACAACCTATTTAGGGAACACAGGAAAAATGTGGAGAAGGTGCTTTGGTCAGATGAAACCAAAATTCTACTTTTCGACCTACATGAAAACACTGGGTGTGACAGAAAACTAACACTGCACATTTTCACCATTTTCAATGTGAAACATGGTTTTGGCACCGTCATGGTGTGGGAATGCTTTTCTTCACCGTGGACAGGGAACCTAGTCCGAATAAAGTTCAAAGGTTAAGATACTTTCATTTATTATTTAACAAAGCCTGAAAGTCTCTGCACCAAAATTGTTTGTACATATTTCACAAATGTCAGATAGTTTGTTTTTGGGTTACCTGTGAAAAATAGACAGTCAAACTGTAGGGAAGACCATTACAGCTTTCATGTTGAGGGATGGAGTTATTAGGCTTTTACAGTTAATCTTTACCAGTCACTCTTAGTTTAATCCCACAGGATCTTCTAGGCATCCAAACCTAAAACATGCATTTGAAACCAGATATTTACATAAACTGTATAGAAAGATTTTTTGACTTTCGAACAATAAATTAGACATACCTTTCCTGTTTCAGATAAGTTAGCATAACCAAAATGATGTTGCTTAATAACAGAATAATGAGAAAAATTTTGTTTATTTATTTTTTTTTTTTACTTTATTCAGTTTTAGAATTGTATTTTGTAGAATTTAATTTTGAAACTTTATGACTTGGGTCAAACGTTTTGGGACTTTTCCCACAAGCTTCTTACAACAGTTTGCTGGAATTTTGTTCCATTCCTCCTGACAGCACTAAGTCAGGTTAGTAGGCCGCCTTGTTTACACGCACCTTTTCAGCTTTGTCTGGAAATTTTCCCTGGGACTGAAATCAGGGCCTAGCAATGGCCAATCTAAAACAACAACTTTATAGTCCTGAAACCACTATGTAATTAATTTAGCTGTTTATTTATGGTCAAAGTGCATATAATATGGGGGAATTACAGGAGTTGGACAATAAAACTGAAACAAGTTTTAGACCACAATAATTTATTAGTATGGAGGAGGGCCTCCTTTTGCGGCCAATACAGCGCCAATTCGTCTTGGGAATGACATATACAAGTCCTGCACAGTGGTCAGAGGGATTTTAAGCCATTCTTCTTGCAGGATAGTGGCCAGGTCACTACGTGATACTGGTGGAGGAAAACGTTTCCTGACTCGCTCCTCCAAAACACCCCAAAGTGGCTCAATAATATTTAGATCTGGTGACTGTGCAGGCCATGGGAGATGTTCAACTTCACTTTCATGTTCATCAAACCAATCTTTCACCAGTCTTGCTGTGCGTATTGGTGCATTGTCATCCTGATACACGGCACCGCCTTCAGGATACAATGTTTGAACCATTGGATGCACATGGTCCTCAAGAATGGTTCGGTAGTCCTTGGCAGTGACGCGCCCATCTAGCACAAGTATTGGGCCAAGGGAATGCCATGATATGGCAGCCCAAACCATCACCGATCCACCCCCATGCTTCACTCTGGGCATGCAACAGTCTGGGTGGTACGCTTCTTTGGGGCTTCTCCACACCGTAACTCTCCCTGATGTGGGGAAAACAGTAAAGGTGGACTCATCAGAGAACAATATATGTTTCACATTGTCCACAGCCCAAGATTTGCGCTCCTTGCACCATTGAAACCGACGTTTGGCATTGGCATGAGTGACCAAAGGTTTGGCTATAGTAGCCCGGCCGTGTATATTGACCCTGTGGAGCTCCCGACGGACAGTTCTGGTGGAAACAGGAGAGTTGAAGTGCACATTTAATTCTGCCGTGATTTGGGCAGCCGTGGTTTTATGTTTTCTGGATACAATCCGGGTTAGCACCCGAACATCCCTTTCAGACAGCTTCCTCTTGCGTCCACAGTTAATCCTGTTGGATGTGGTTTGTCCTTCTTGGTCGTATGCTGACATTACCCTGGATACCGTGGCTCTTGATACATCACAAAGACTTGCTGTCTTGGTCACAGATGCGCCGGCAAGACGTGCACCAACAATTTGTCCTCTTTTGAACTCTGGTATGTCACCCATAATGTTGTGTGCATTTCAATATTTTGAGCAAAACTGTGCTCTTACCCTGCTAATTGAACCTTCACACTCTGCTCTTACTGGTGCAATTTGCAATCAGTGAAGACTGGCTACCAGGCTGGTCCAATTTAGCCATGAAACCTCCCACACTAAAATGACAGGTGTTTCAGTTTCATTGTCCAACCCCTGTATATAAACCAGAACACACATTTTCAAGTTAAGAGCAGGATTTCATGTCTTTCTGCTCAAAAAATTTAATTCTTGCACTCAAAACTTTTGCTTTCTTTCATATATATGTTGTCCCTCAAATCTTTGTTTGCGCACCCAGATTTAATGCTTCTTGCACATATATATGCTCCTCCTGCTTGCCTCCTTCGCCTTGTGCACAAACCTTCTCTCTGCATGCACAAAACTGCGGTCCATAAGTCTGTCTTCCCTTCTTGCAAATTCTTTTTACTCTCTCTCAGACTGAAATTGTATCATCTCCTGGCAACTGTTCCAGCCAATGGCATGACAGTGTGCAACTGCAAGGTCACAGTTTAGTTGGTATGTGCTTGTTTCCTTCCAGTGGGTGTGATTGTGAGGCTACAGTAGATAGCTACATCTCCTCTTCCGGTGCTGCCCACTGCATGTAGGGAAAAACAACTTCAGCTTTCTAATGCGTTTTACAAATGTCAAGGAGTTCAGACAACTTTTCAAAAGAATAACTGTTTGTTTTTGTCAATTTAATGGTTTTGTAGTAGGTCAGAATTTAAAGAATGATTTTGGCTATATGGGCTGTGATAGTTGGCTTCGCATTCATTTACATGACAGAGAGCAAATCTGTTACAGATTTACAGGTCACAGTTTGTTATTGAGGAAAAAACTTTTGAGTATGAAAATTAGAATTTATTTTTACTGGGTTTACGTATTTTCCTAACATCTAACAAGCAGGGGACACCATATTAACTACTTACATGTACTGCATAGGCTTTATTCATATGAAATGCATAGGTCTTTCCTACTGTTATGTTCTTGGTAACAAAGATGAAGTCCTGCATGTAAACATCTGGAGATGTCAAATAAGATATCAGGGAGGAAGCAGAAAACAAAATACAAAGCTTACGTCAGAGACTCGTTGCAGGCAAACATTATGTTAAAGCTGATGTGAGCTCAGAATCTGTGGCTAGGATACTTTTTTTTACAGATTCTGAAGTATATGAAAATACCAAATAAAATGAGACATGGAAACTGAATCGAAGTTCTTTGCTCTTATGCGGATATCTTGAATGTTAAGCACTCACTTATCGTCTCGTCATCCACCCTGATGGTCCACAACTTGGTGCCAATCAGACAAAAAAGTAGTGGACCCGAACACAAGGCAGAATTGTAGCATACACATGCAAAATCTAAATCATGTACAGTCTATAGTAAAAACTATATATATAAATCTTTTAATATCAAAGATAGTAGATGGGCATACTTGGGCATAAATCTGAACACTTCATGCGCCATTCTGCATTTGATGCTCTTTACAGTGAAGCATGTGCAGTGCTTGCATGAGCCCAGTGATGTAAGTGCTCCCCGGGCATGTCTTACACAAACTCCTGCCATATACAAGAAACTCCCACTTAGACACTGCAGAGACCCCCCTCTCAATGTTTTAGGTGTTTTGCTGCTTTAACACAACTGATTCAGGTGATTGTAGTTCATCAAAAGCCTATAATCATCCCTTTATTGAAATCAGATGCGCTAAGGCAGAGAAACATCAAAAACATGCAGGGCAGTGTGCCTCAAGGCGACACGGTGGAAAACCACTACACTAGGTGACAACAAGGTGCTTCCAATGCGATCTTTGGTACATGTGGACTCTGCATCAACAGGCATTTATGGTATACATACTCGTGCTTTGATGCCAGTTTGCCAGAATAGTCCACATGGGTCATTAGCGTAGGTTTTAATGCAGCAATTCAATCACAAGGCTACAATGATGTTGTCAAGTTAAATAGTTCATGCTAATTAGTGTTATTTCATTTTACAGTACACTGCTAAACACTCTCTACTGCAATGTACAGTTCATGTGTTTCATGTTTATAATAAGTACCTTTCAGAAAATGGGGATACTCATATAGATTTATTTCCATTCTCAAAACTCTAAGGATCCCTAAGGACCCTAAGGATGGCCTAATGAACTCATGCTATAGCAAATTAGCATCAACTGGGCACCAGAACCCCTTTGACGCTGCAAGGATAAGCTGGTTCAAATGAGGGATAGATGTCTCCAAGCCAAATAAGTAGCTGCTGCTTTTTCTTGGTTTTTTTGGTGGTTCCCTACAAGCAGTGGGCAGCGCTGGAAGAGGAGATGTAGCAATCTACTGTAGCCACACAACAAGCACACTCACTTGAAGGAAACAAGCGCACCCCAACTAAGGGGCTGACCACGCAGTTGCACACTGTTATTCTATTGGCTGGAATGGTTGCTAATATGAGAGGGAGCAAGACTAATTCAGGGTAGCAGGAAGCAGGGAAGACAGACCTGAAAGCACAGTTTTGAACCATGCAGAGAGCAAGTTTGCTTTCTGCATGGTCTCTCTGCATGGTCCTGCTCTCGAATTAAAAATCATTTTTGACAGGTAATTTCCAACATGCATATAGCATATCCATTTCTTGGCAAGCTTTAACTTCCTAGCTGACGTCCTGAGAAGGAATTTTCACATAATGTTCTCTCCTCATGATGCCACCTATATTGTGCCACAGTCCCTCCTGCAGCAAAACATCCTTCATGACATTATACTTCACAGTTGGGATGGTGTTCTCAGGCTTCAAAGCTTCACCCTTTTTTCCTACAAGTGTAACAATAATTGTTATTGCCAAGTACTTAAATTCTAGTTTTATCAGAGCTCTATACATGTCTCCAAAAAGCAAGGTATTTGTCCATAAGTGAATTTGCAAACTGTAAATATTTTTTCATGCTGATGCTTTAATAGTAATGACCTCATTCTTTCTTAATGGCCTTTCAGCCCCGGTTGGTACAGGACTTGTTTCACTGTGGATAGTGACTATATTATAGCTTCGACCATCATCTTCACAGGGTCATTTGTATTTGTTCTGGCAACACATTTCACCAAAATATGTTCATCTCTGATAAAGATTTAATCTCCATCCTGAATGGTATGATGGCTGGACTTTCTCATGGTATTTATACTTACGTATGATTACATAAATGCAAAACATGGCACATTTAGACACCTGAACCCAAAGATGAATCGGACTAATGGAGGTCCGCAGTTCTCTTTCTGACTTTTTGACTGATTTCTTTTATCGTTTCTATGATATCACACAAGGAAGAGATTGTTTAGGATGTTGCCTTAAAATACATCCACAGATTTGCCTCCAGTTAGCTGAGATGCTATGAATTTGTAGAGGCTTAAGTAGTGTTGTGATTATTATTATAATTGTATTATTTAATATTAAAACTTTTACATTTTGCCCTGCAAGGAACTGGTGAGCTGTCCAGGGTGTACCCCAGCTCTTGCCCGTAGACCGCTGGAGATAGGCACCAGCTCCCCTGCGACCCAGTATGGAAGAAGCGGGTATAGAAAATGGATGAAAGGATGGATTTTAATATTTTATTAAATAATGATCAGCCTGTTAAATGTTGTCTGGTGAATACCAGCCCAATAAGGTGTGGTATTAGGACAATACTGAAAGGGATGAGCCAAGCTCTGGCATTACTGAACAGCAAAACTCTGCACACACAGGGAATAAATTAACACAATTTCTTAAAATACAAGAATTTATTAACAAAATAATTCAACTCAACATCAAACATATTTCAATCAACAAACTCTTTACTATTACCAGAACATTCAAAACTAACAAACAAAACTAAAACTACCAAGCAAAATGAAAGAATAAGTGAGACCAACTATATCCAATCTGAATAAATGAATCAAAGATGGTTAAAAACCATGGCCAATAAAGTGATGCAGCATTACTATTCAATGTTATTTATGTTTGAGAAACAAGGATTATCTTGAGGAATCTGGAAATGAGGTTAAGTTAGTCTTGGAACTAACTTAGGTAATGTTGGTACCTTTAAACCATGAATGATTTGCTGAATAAATCAACCTCTTAGGTGACTAATTGTCAATGGTGATTAATTAGCTGTCTATTTAGTACAGTAATATTTAAGGAAATATTATCAAAGAAATATTAAAATAATATTTAAGGATACTTTGAATAAAACCAACAACCTGTCTGGATAAATAATCCTTAACTTGGTGACAACAAAGCCTACCAGCTCATAAAATGGCGGCAAGTCACGTGTTACCTTAGCCATTAGTGGTTGGAGCTAACAGGAAACTTATAGCTTGCTACCACTCCTTTAAAGTCACACATTTACCCTCAAAATACCTTTAATAAAAGGATTAAAATGCATAAGTGCTGATGGTGCCTTTTGGCCAATATGTGATTAAAAACCACTCCTTAAATAAAGTTGTCTTTAAAAATACAACACAGAACACATAATTAGCTTCAGTGAACCGTCTGTCCACATAAGTTGAGCAGCTAGTCTGCTAGCATTTAGTATATAGCTGAGGTTTCTCAACACAAACAAAAACTAAAGTTCACGAAATAAACATTCATATTATTTCATCCTAAACTAATCTTCTCTGCCCAAATACCACCTCTTACGTGAACTGTGCTAAAGAAAAGTTGTCCTGTGGGCAACGAGATGAGAAGCGAAACCGTTGCGGTAATCCACATGCAGACTGAACAAAGGGACTAGTGTTGCAGCTAACCTCGGTAGCATATAGCCCCCCCTCCATATAGGGTGGAGGGGGGTCTGTATTCAGCTGGCCGAACTGTGCTCCCGATACCAATCCTTAAGGTTGTGGGGGAAAACCGCTTCAATTAGAGCTGCTGTGGGGAGTTCTCGGGGCCACAAGTTGCTCCTGTAGGCCTCAGAAGAGAATATCAAGCTTGTCTCAATTACCAGCTTTTTATGAATGAACTACTTGAACAGCAAATCATTACTTAAGTTTGTTGCATATAATCAGCATGATGATAGTCCGTTTTGGATCCAAGGATTCTTCAAAGTAGAAGCCTTACTCGCCTGCGAGTTTCAAGGCCTTCGGTTAACGTGTGGTCTAGTCCCTCCATTAGCCGCTGTCCGCAGCCGGAATAAGGGGGAAATGTGTCTTTGGGTCAAAGACTTCAGCTCTGACTCCTCCTCTTCCTGTGCTGAGCTGGAAATAGATTAATGTGATTTATTTTGAAAGTGCCAGAAAGGTTCATACTGGCCTTTAATTGTCACGATGTGGATTCTTGGTTCTGTATTTGTTTATGTTTTAGTTAGGTGGTTGCTGTCCAGTACTATTAGTCTTTGAGTTCCCGTTCTGGTGTCTTATTTTCTAGGTTATGTTGGGCTTATTGTGTGTGGTTTTGATTCTGTAATTAGTTACGTTAGTCAGGTGTTTTTTCTGTTACGGTTTGGTTAGTCCTCGAGTCCTCGTTTCTGGGTTCTGTTTCCTAGGTTCTGTTCTGTTGACTGTGTTGTTTGTACTATTATTAGATCTGTTCCCTCTGTGTTCTAGTCCCTGGGTGTGTTTACAGTTTGTTCTTCGTCAAGCTCCTCCATGTCCTCATTTGTCCCTATCTGGTTCACCTGCTCCCTCTGCCTCCATGCCTCCTATCACCTGTTTCCTGTTTCCCTGATTACCTGCCCTATTGTTTCATGTTCACCTTCGTCCCAATTTAAGTCTGTCTTCGTCCTTTGTGCCACGCGTTGTCGTCTTGTCTTTTTGTCGTGTCTTTGGATGCTCGCCCTGCTCCAGATCTTGTTGCTTCTATTTTTGAGGATACCTGTGCTCTGGATATCTGTACCCCTGCTCCTCGCCTGCAAGTGAGTGACCTCTATAAATAAAGACGTGTTTTTGATCCTACTCTGCTTCCTCCGAGCCTGTCTGCCTTTGGTCCAGCAACAAAATAGCCAATTATGACATTAACGTTGTAATCCATGGCTGGGGTCCCAACAAAAGCCAATACTCATCATCTGGGCTTTCTCTAATAGTTTTAAGCATAATAGTAGTTGACATAAACATCTGAATTTCAAAGAAGAAACAAAAAATCTCAAAACTCTTTCTCATTCACTGTTCTGGCATTTAGCTAATAGAATTATTTCAGGTAATCCTAATTGACCTAAAACAGGAAAAGTTTATTCGGATTTATTGTTACACCAAATGGTTAGAGAAAGAAATGGTAATGTGTCTTCTTATACAGTTTATGTAATAATCTAGATTCAGCTGTCCCTGTTGATTACCAAACATAAATATTCACATTAGTTCTTCTAATAATATGCCCAGAGGGCAATAAACAAACTGTGACTTTTTTAAATGACAAAAATAAAAATAAAAAATTCATTTTTTACAGCTATTTTGTTAGTAGTGGTAGTAGTAGTAATATTGTGTGAACGCTGTAAATCATTATTAACAGAAAGATTACTGTGAAGTAACCAAATTCAGAGGTACAAATATTTTAGTAAGGCACAGCAAATAACATTGTGTTATTTTTATTGGTGTTTCTCGGCCAGAAAGTGTTTTTGGAATTTCTGCGACGTTTGTCAGTCTTTCTCCACTCATGTAGGCGTCCCTGGGAGTTTGTATTCAAGAGCCTGAACTCGAACCCCACGACAGCATTTTTCTGGGGGGCCCCACCAAAGCATGTGATCTATGAATCGCACAGGGTCCCTCCCATGTTTAACAGTGAAGCGCGAAAAAGTGCAAAGCGCCTGGACTAATGCCATGTAACCCCATCACACTGAGTGATGACGCTTAGAGCGCACCCACGCCGATAGAGACAGACTGAATACCTGATCGACGTGGTCTCAGTGGGCGTTCCCACCGTTAATCGTCTTTTACATTGCTCTTCGGATCGTTATTATCAGCAGATCACAGGCACCAGCAGCGCCACGGGTGACAAACCATCGAGCCTTGGAGAACACAGAGCAGGACACCATGCATAGGTAGGAGGCGGCGTGGTCCCCAAGTATGCATGAGCTTAGCTACACACCCCAGAATCTAAAGTTTTCGTAGTTGCATGAATAACTCGATTTAAAAGAAAAAAAAAATTATGAATTAGTGCACTTTTTGCGTAAAACCTTATGCAAAACAACTGTCAGGCTGCAGAAAACATGTGATCAGTTTGTAACAATTTGCATTGGCAAACATTATATTGCATGGCGTTTTAAAGAAAGTAGTAATGAAGGCATACGTGTAAACCTGAAAATTTCATAAAAACAGAACATTTCATAAAACGTCATTGATTTAAACCAGTGCATGTGGATGTGAGTGAGAGGGCCCGCTTTCACATCATACCATACTTCATGAGTGTTGTAGGGTTGGCCTGCAGAGGAAAATGTTCTGTTGGCTTGTGCAGAACCAGGCTTTGGGCAAGCAGCAATCTTTACTTCACAGTCTCAGCAGACTGCTGCTGAGGGTTGAGAAACAATGAAAGTCAGCAGATTGGTGGAGCCACAAATCATGCATTCCTGGAAAAAGGCAAAGACAGAGAAAGGTTCAAAAGGAAAGAGCTCAACAGTGCTGCAGCCAATTTGCTTATGTTGCGTCAAGGCATACAAGGCATGAATGAAAAGTTATGACTGTGTAGTGACTGCTTTCATAGTAACTTCCTTAAGACTCAGATTTTGCTGTTAATTGATTGACATGTGATTGAACAAAGTGGATCAATTGTAACCAAAGATTCTGGCATGAACAATGAGCATCACAAGACATAATCTGTTGAATCCCGTTTCTGTATGTTTCTGTGTTTCGGTTTAGTTTTGTAGATTATAAATACTCCTCAAAAAAAGCCATGGATGTGTCAAGTAATACTAATTTAATATTTTCCTGTTCATTTTGAGCCTGCACTCATTTTAGATTTTAAATAAGGAAACATCAGTCAGAAAATCTTTTTCTGTTCACATTCTGCTGACATTTTTTACTTTCAAAGGCCTGTCTTTCCAACTGTTTTCGGAATCTACAAATGAGCAAAGAAATATTGCTGTCCACTGTAGATTTGCTAGTTTTCACAGTGGCTTCCCTTTAAATAACGGCAGTGAAACCTTTATGTGATATGTTTGTAATGTACTTAGTCCAGCGACTTGCAAAAATATACCTACTTTTTCACATTTCATCAAGTTATAATATTAAACATCAATGCATTCCTTTGGGGTGTTATGTGGTAGACCAACACAAAGTGGAGCAGAATAACGAAGAAGAGGTCTGTCAGTTAGAAGTCTGAAAAGTCTGGTGTGTATTTGTATTCTTCCCCCCTTAACTTTGATAGCCCTAAATAAAATCCAGTCCAACCCATCGCCCTCAGAAGCCACCTGATTTATATAGAGAGTCTGTTCTGTAAAGGCATCAGAATTGTTCAGGTACAGTTGTGGGGAGGTGTAAAGCAGGGTTAGATCATAAACAATAACCCAAGCCTTAAACATCTCACAGAGCTCTGTTTGGTCCATCCTCTCAAAACGGAAAGAATATGGCACAATAGCAACCTACCAAGACATGGCCGCCCTGCCAAACTGACAGGCTGGACATGGAAAGCATTAATGAAAGAAGTAGCCAAGAAGACTGTAGTAATGGAGGAGCTGCAAATAACCAAAACTCAGGTAGGATAATCTGTTGACAGGATGACTAATAGTCACGCCACATATTTAGCCTTTATTTAAGAATGGCAAATAGAAAGCTATAGTTGAATTAAAAATAACAAGAAACCCCTATTTGCAGTTTGCCACAAGCCATGTAGGAGATAGAACAATTTAGATGGATCAAATCAATGTCCTATAAAGCATATTGATCTAAACAATGTTCCAAAGTCCAGACCTAAATCCAATTGAAAATCTGTGGCCAGAGATGAAAATCTGTGGCCAGAAACAGCTCAAAGTTTGACTGAGCTTAAGCTGTTTTGCAAAGGAAAAATGGGCAAAATTGTCCCTCTCTTGATAAGCAAAGCTGGAAGAGACAAACCCAAAAAATGCAAATATAAATACAATGAAAGGTGATTCAACAATTTTTTAAAGGGGGTTCGTACGCAAACACACATCACACTTTTCAAAGTTTTATTTGTAACACATGTTGAAAGCCATTCATTATTTTGTTTGCAGTTCAGAATGGGACTTTCCTTTGTAATGGTTCATCACATTAAATCCATTGAAGTTGAAACTGAAACAGAACCATGAAGTTCTTTTTCACAGTTTTACCCAATGCGAGGGTTAGACAGTAGACGTCTTTTGGTCTGTATTGGAAATGAGGAGCTATGCACTCTTTGACCTCCCTGTTGCATTTAAGCTTCAATTTAGATTGTATGGGGTCTTTGTTCTTTGTAGGCCCCCAGCCCCCAGCTTCAGTCGTGGCCTCTTGAAAACATCAATACGCCTCTGTGTGCAGTAGCTGCAAAATCCAAGACCATGGTGTGTTTTTTTAATGTTCTGCTGGAAAGCACCATGAAGTTAAACATAAAGAAATCCAAGGACAGTGTGGAAAAAACAAGATCAGTCATCACTCACAGTTTAGCTCCCATCCTCTTAAAATTGCAAATTAAAGAAATGTATAAGTGTAATGTTTACCGTTGTTATACTGTGTTTCTCAGATGGACAGTTTGGATAAACAGGCACCTCTTCTGGTACAATACATTGTGTTAGAACATTTCTCTTTGCTACAAAATAACACATTAAACCAGAAAGGACTCTAAGGCTCCTAAAAAGTCAAACTTTTATGTTTACTGGACTCACACTGAAGCAGGGAGTTGTGTTGCTTTCAGCTAGGGCTGAAACAATTAATCGGATTAATCAATTGTTTAAAGAATCGTCACCTTATTAGTAATCAAATAATCATTGACTGGATACAGACTCTGTCAAAACATGCCATTTGCTCAAAGAACAACCCACTCAGAGCAGTAATTAGGCCAAAATTGCAAACAAAATACATGTATTTTGTATTAAGGATGAAAAAACTTCTTTGTCTGTAAACATGCTTGTTCAGTGTCTGTAAAAATCTCCTATTCAGCACCTTGTGCTATCCAATTATTAATCGATTAATCGAAAAAAATAATTGTCAGATTAATTGATTATCAAAACAATCGTTATTTGCAACCCCACTTTTAGTTCATAATGTGGGATGGTTTAGTCCTATAATGTTATCCAATCTTCTTGGTCCAAACTACTCATTAGCCACACTTTTTCCCCAATTAAAAAGGCATGGATAATTTTATTGTGATTTTTTTTATTTTTACCTGCTCAGCAATATACTAACATCCAAAAGAGTAGTTTTCTCATTTTCTGGGGTGGAATGTTATTTATTATGTTGGTCTGGAATATGTAAATTATTTATGTAATATACAGGGGTTGGACAATGAAACTGAAACACCTGTCATTTTAGTGTGGGAGGTTTCATGGCTAAATTGGGGCCAGCCTTTGGGAGCCATCTTCATTTTATTGCAAATTGTACCAGTAAGAGCAGAGTGTAAAGGTTCAATTAGCAGGGTAAGAGCACAGTTCTGCTCAAAATATTGAAATGCACACACACATTATGGGTGACATACCAGAGTTCAAAGAGGACAAATTGTTGGTGCCCCGTCTTGCCGGCGCATCTTGACCCAAAACAGCTAGTCTTTGTGATGTATCAAGAGCCACGGTATCTAGGGTAATGTCCCGCATACCACCAAGAAGGACGAACCACATCCACCAGGATTAACTGTGGACGCAAGAGGAAGCTGTCTGAAAGGGATGTTTTGGGTGCTAACCCGGATTGTATCCAAAAAACATAAAACCACGGCTCCCCCAAATCACGGCAGAATTAAATGTGACTTCAACTTTTCCTGTTTCCACCAAAACTGTCCTCAGGAGCCTCCACAGGGTCAATATGCACGGGCCGGGCTGCTATAGCCAAACCTTTTGGGCCCACTCATCCCCAATCCCAAAACATCGGCTTCCAATTGCAAGGAGCGAAAATTTCTTGGGCTGTGGACAATGTGAAACATGTTTTTGGGTTCTCTGATGAGTCCACCTTTATTTTTTTTTCCCCCATCCGGGAAAATTTTGAAGGTGGGGAAACCCCAAAAAAAAACTACCACCCAGACTTTTAAAATTTCCAGAGTGAAGCATGGGGGTGGATCATTTAATTTTTTGGGGCGCCATATCTTGGCATTCCCGGGGCCCCAATACTTGTGCTGGGATGGGGGGCGTCACTCCCAAAGGACTCCCAAAACCATTCTTAGGCCCAAATTGCACCCCAAATGGTTCAAAATTGTATCCGAAGGCGGGGGGCCTTGTATCAGGATGACAAACGCCCCAAATTTTAAAACCCAGCAAGACTGGTGAAAGTTTGGGTTTGATGAACATGAAAGTAAAAGGTTAAAAATCCCCCCCATGGCCTGCAAAAGTCACCAGGGTCTAAAAAATTTTGAGCCACTTTGGGGTGTTTTGGGGGAGCGAGTCGGGAAACGTTTTTCCCCCACCCGTATCACATAGTGACCTGGCCACTTTTTCCTAAAAAGAATGGCCCTTAAAAACCACTCGGGCCCCTGTGAGGGCTTGTTTTATTTCTTCCCAAGACGAATTAACGGGTGTAAATTGGGCCCGCTAAAGGAGGCCCTACCCCCATACAACATCAAGATGGGGGGCCGACGATGGCAGCCTGGACTTCGCTCTCTTTCCCTTTTTTTGTATTTTGTGTGTTTATATGTTTTTTTAGGCCACCCGTTTCTGTGGTTTTCGGGCCACAATTCGGGGCTCTTTTTAGTGAGAGGGGAAATTCTCAACATCAGAGGGTTTTCTCTTGGGGATTTTTTCACCATTTTTCATCCATCCGAGTTCACTGAGCTTCTGGCAAGCGGAGCGGCGGCACTCTACGGGATTACTGCGCCGAAGCGTCGGAGGGGAAAGCGTGCTGCCGCCCTGGTAAAGCTCCGCAAAAGAGGACTTCGCACACTACGGGCCTTCAATACCATCTGGCAAATGTCCGCTCTCAGCAACAAGATGGACGAGCTATTTCTTCTCCCCGGGTAAAAACTCGGACCTCCGCAGATCAGCGGTTCTCTGCTTCCCCGAGCCCTGGCTGAGTGAAAACATCCCGGACCGCGCACTGCTTTGCCGGACTTCCAGCTGTTCAGAGCGGATCGCAGCGCGGAGCTATCAGGGAAGAAGCGAGGAGGGGGAATCTGCTTTTATATAAATGAAGGTTGGTGCAGAGACATAAAAGTGTGGGGAAAACTGTAGTCCGGATCTGGATTCATTTTTCATAATCTGTAAACCGTTTACTCACCGAGAGATTTTTCCCCTCTTTCATAATAATCGGCTCATATTTTCCACCGCATGGCTGCACTTCTGCCGCGGAAAAACATCTTGCTGAGCTGATTACAGACGCGGAGAAAAACACCCTGACTCTTTCATCATAATACTGGGAGATTTTAACAGCGGCAGATCTCTCTAATGAGCTCCCCAAATACAGACAGCATATTAAGTGTCCCACCAGAGACAAAAACACACTGGACCACTGTTACACAGCTTTTAAGGACTCATAACCATGCTTTTCCCAGGGCTGCTCTGGACTTTCGGATCATGCCTCATCCACCTCATCCCAACTTACAGACAGAAACTAAAAGCTTCCAAACCCACGGTTCACAAATGTTAAAAAGTGGACTGAGGAATCGAAGCAGACGCTACAGGCCTGCTTTGAATGCACAGACTGGACTGTTTTTGAAACCTCAGCCACTGATTTAAAAAGAACTAACTGATGTGGTGACATCATACATCAGTTTCTGTGAGAACATGTGTGTGCAGACCAAGACCTTCTGCACCTTTGGAACAACAAGCCATGGTTCACTCCACATCTCAGGAATCTGCGCAAGGACAAGGAAGAAGCTCACAGCAGTGGAGATTGGGCGCGGTAACAGGCAGACCAGGAACAGACTAAAAAGGAGATCAAAGCAGCCAAGAAGCTACCGTGAGAACTAAAAACACCTTTCTACTGGTGACACTTCGGCTGTATGGACTGGTCTGAGAAACCTGAATGCCTACAGAAGCCCCACCACCCTTCCTAACAAAGTCCTCGCCTGGGTAACCGTCTGAATGGCTTCTACTGCAGACATGACAAGAAGCCATTCACACCTCAACCAAGTCCTCCACATCCCTTCAGGAAAAACGTTCGACCAGTAAAGCAACCAACGCCCTACCTTCAGATCCTCTGCCTGCACTAAAGATCTCTGAGGAAGATGTAATAGGCTCTTTCAGTGCATGAAAACAAAAAAAGCTGGAGGACCTGATAACGTCTCCCCCTCATGCCTGAAAGCCTGTGCAAATCAACTCGCTCCAATCTTCACCCGGATCTTTAACAAGTCATGGAGAAGTGTGAGGTCCCCTCCTGCTTCAAAACGATCCACCATCATCCCAGTGCCCAAGCAAACCCACCATCCTAGGATTAAATGACTACAGGCCTGTAGCCCTGACGTCTGTGGTAGTGAAATCCTTTGAGCGGCTGGTGTTGAAGCACCTGAAAGACATCACAGGCCCTCTACTGGACGCCCTGCAGTTTGCTTACCGAGCAAACAGGTCGGCAGATGATGCTGTTAACTTGGGTCTACACTTCATCCTGCAACACCTCGACCACCCAGGGACCTACGCCAGGATCCTGTTTGTAGACTTCAGCTCGGCCTTCAACACTATCATACCAGACATCCTCCACCAGAAGCTCACCCAGCTCAACGTCCCAGCCTCCACCTGTCAGTGGATCAACAGCTTCCTGACAGACCGACAGCAGCAGGTGAGACTAGGGAGCATCTTCTCCCGAACCAGATCAATAAGTACTGGTGCCCCCCAGGGGTGTGTTCTATCCCCACTCCTCTTCTCCCTGTACACAAATGACTGCACCTCAGCGGACTCGTCCGTGAAACTCCTTAAGTTTGCAGATGACACCACTGTCATTGGACTGATCCAGGACGGTGATGAGTCTGCATACAGACTGGAGGTGGATCGGCTTGTACACTGGTGTAGTCAGAACTGCCTGGAACTAAACCCACTCAAGACTGTGGAGATGGTAGTGGACTTTCGGAAAACACCACCTCCATACACCCCCCTCACCATCCTCAACAACATCGTGTCGGCTGTGGATCACTTCAGGTTCTTAGGAACCACCATCTCTGAGGACCTGAGATGGTCTTCACACATAGACACTGTTCGAAAGAAGGCCCAGCAGAGACTGTACTTCCTGAGGCAACTCAAGAATTACAACCTTCCACAGGAGCTGCTGGTCATCTTCTACACTGCCATCATTTAGTCTGTCCTGTCTTCATCCATCTCAGTGTGGTTTGGTTCATCCACAAAACAGGACAGGTCCAGACTGTAACGAATAATCAGGACTGCAGAGAGAATCATCAGGGCTGACCTTCCCTCCATCCAGGACTTATACAGGTCAAGGGTCAGGAAAAGAGCTGCTAAAATCTCTGCAGACCCCACACACCCTGCACATAAACTGTTTATAGTTTTACTTTCAGGCCGACGCTACAGAGCGCTGTTCACTAAAACCACCCGCCACAGAGACAGTTTCTTCCCCCAGGCTGTTTCTCTGTTGAACATTCAATAGAGTACAAAACAACAGCAGAGAGATGTTGCAAATGCACCTTTTTATTTATATATGTGTATATTTGTACATTGTAAATATGTATATTCTGTAGTGCAAAAACAAAAACCAAAGAGCAAAGTGTACCGGAGTCAAATTTCTTGTTTGTATGTACAAACTTGGCAATAAAGCTGATTCTGATTCTGATTCTGATACTAATAAATTATTGTTGTCTAAAACCAGGTGTTTCAGTTTCATTGTCCAACACCCGTATAACCCATGGTATGAGATGCTTAGTATGATAACCTTTAGTAAAGTTACTACGGTTTGTGTTGTATCATTGTATTAGCACGGTATATTACCCATATTCGGAAGGACTTGGGTTTAGTTAATCATTTTAGTTTTCAGCTTTGTGTTATTTCTTTATTTCTGTTCCTTCTTAGCTAATTTTACTCATGTTGTGTTAGTCACAGGGCTCCACATGAATTCCAAAATTAAAATAAAAAATGTCCACACAGACCTGAGAGGCATAATGAGAAGATAGTTTTCTCTGTTTTACCTGTTTTTTTTACCACCCCCACAGATGTGTGGTTAGCCAGCAGGAGGTGGAAAGCTTCATTGGGAGGTGTTTAACAACAGTGGGTGCCAAACCCCATCATGCTAGCAGCCTAGCTGAGGTGCTGGTGACAGCAGACTGCAGGGGACACTATAGTCATGGACTCAACAGGATGGGTCAGTCGATGTGGAATCCTGTGAATATCCATATTTCACTTCCCACAATGTCATATTGTAACTTGTAGTTTTTGTGTTGCACTGTTTAGCATCTGCTGGGAAATCTGTGCCTAAAATGTGCATGATATTTACCACCTGTGTCTTTGCTAACAGACATGTACCTAAAGGACATACAGACAGGAGTCTGTGCAGTCGAAGGTGAGCCAGTGGTGGAGAAGGAAAGTGCAGCCACAGCGCTGGTGGATGGGAAAAACCTCTTGGGCCCAGTTGTGGGAAACTTCTGCATGAATATGGCAATTAGAAAGGCCAAAGAGGTTGGGATTGGCTGGGTGGTGGCACATGGTGGGTCCCATATCTTCTCTGATTTCTATAGAAGTAGACTTTCCTCTGTTTATATTTTTAAAGAAACAAAAGATTTAATGTGGTAGACACAAATAATGTAATGAATAACTGTGAAGTGGAAGAAAAATGATAAATAGTAAAATTAAAAAGGAGTGCCCCCATTTAATCTCATACCCCTAAATAAAATCCAGTGGAATCCAATTGCCTTCAGAAGTTGAATTGCAAAGAGAGTCCATCTGTTTGCAATTTAATCTCAGTATAAATCCAGGTGTTCTGTAAAGGGTTGTCAGAGAACGTTATTGAACAAACAGCGTCATGCAGACCAAGGAACACAGCAGACATGGAGAAATTTAAAGCAGTTAGGTTGTAAAACAGCCTCACAAGCTTTGAACATGGAGGACTGATTAGTCCAACCTATAATGCGAAGATGGCACAACTGCAAAGTTACCAAAACACAACTGTCCACTTAAACTGGCATTAAACAGAAAAGCAGCACAAGAGGCACATGGTAAGTCTGAAGGAGCTGCAGTGATCCACAGGTGCAAAAATTGGTTAACAGAAACACTCCAGTCTGACACTCCACAAATCTGGCTTTCATGGAAGAGTGGCAAGATCAAAGCTATAAGCAGTTTGCCACAAGTTGTGTAGTGATAAAGCAAACGTGTGTGGGTAGTTTTAAGATGAGACGAAAATATTAATTTATGAGCCAGTTTTGTCATTTTGTTTGCATTTAAGATGTAATGTGTGTTGGAAAACCCAAGCTCCACATGTCCCTGAGCACACCACCACCACCACCACCACCATGTTGTGATTATTAATCTGACAATATTAATTTAATATTTAATATCTGAATATTTAAATTTTATCAATAATATTCGTCTGTTGTAAGGGTTGTCCTGTGAATACCGAGCCCAGTAAGGCGGTGGTATAGGACAAGTTAAAGGTGTGAGCCAAGCTCTGACTTATTGAACGCATAAACTCTGCACACAATGGAATGATTCCACAATTTCTTTAAAACTTACAAGACTTTATTAGTGCAAAATAAATCACTGAAAGTCAAACATATTCATCAACAAACTTTACTACACTGCTATAACAATCGCACTAACTACCAAGCAGAATTAAAGAATAAGGAAAGACTAATGGGCTTGTACAATATAAACAAGTTGATAAAGAGATTGAAATCATGACCTAAAAGAGTGATGCAACATTATCATGCAATGTTATGTTTGAGAACCAAGGATTATCCTTTGAAGAATCTGGAAATGAAGTTTAAGTTAGTCTTGGACAACTTAGGCATTAAAGCAGCAAACCTTTAGCACGCCTGCACATGCGATCAAGAATAAATATTTATTATTACAAAAATAATCGTTTTTAAAGAATGATCTGCTGATAAAACCAACCTTCTGGATGAATAATTTCTCATTGTGTCAAATTAGTTTGCTTTATTTATTAACAATAATATTTAAGGAAATATTATTAGGGAATATTTTGGAAAGAGCCAAACTTTCTGGAAAAAATTGCTTAAGGTTTACTTAATTACCAGATCTAGTAAATAAGCTTAGAGACTATTATTCCTAACTTGAAACTAACAACCTTTCTTGTTAAATATTCTGTATTTGAAAAGCTCGTGTTTCTAAAGCTGTTAGCAGTTAAGGCAACAAAGGAGGGCCGATAGCTTAGCCCAGAACTACCAAACAAATACCTTTTAAAATACCAGGGTCAATAAAAGGGTTCAAATGCATAAGCGCGGGACGGCGCGTTATGAGCAACCTTCTTGTTTAAAATCACCCTTTAAATAAAAGTTTTGTTCTGAACTTTAAAAAACACCAACACAGAACACAAAGCCTGATCAGCATGTGCTGCAGATAGCCTGCTAGCACTAACATATCAAGTTTCACACAAACCAAACCAAACTTCTAAATGAAAAACGTTAGATCATTCATCCTAAACTGTTTTTTAATTCTCGCTCGAGACCTAACCTCTGACCATGTTAAAGGAAAAGATGTCCGGGCGGCGAGTTTGACAGAAACGTCCACAGTCAACAAGTGTTAGCCTTCGTCTACCCTAACGAAGGCTGTGTGGTGGGGGCTGTTCTGTCGGCCGGACAAAACTGGCACGTTACCGTGATGCGGCTACTCAGTCGTCCTTCTCTCAGGCAAGGAAACCGCTTCACTCGGGTTGTAGAGACCGTGCGTCTCTGCTGGGGACTTTCTCGAACACCAGTGTGCGTCATGCATGGCTCGGAGAGGAAGTCAACAATGGCCGTGAAATGAATACCGTGATTACACAACAGCCATTCCATTCAATACTCAACTTTTGCATATGATCGGTGGATCATAGTGACTCTTGGATCCGTTTGTGAATGGTTAAGTCCTTTTTGCCGCCAAAAGACTTCACGCGCCCTGTCTTCTCCTTGGTCCGATGGTCCAACCGGCTTGGAACAGGTCATGGCTTGTGGGAGAGGGGGTGCTTTTATACAGCCAGTGGCCATACATGGGGAGTCTTCTGTTAACCCCCCTTTTCCCTTCTGAAAGTTGTGCTGACAAGTCTGTTAAATGCAATTTATTTTGAAAACTCGAGAAGATTTTTTGTACGGAGTTTTTAATGGTGTGAAATCCATGGCTTTTAGGGTTCCAACAACCACAATAAAATATGGTGGTGGCAGCATCATGTTTGGGTTGCTCTTCTTCAGTAGGAACAGGGAAGCTAGTTAGAGTTGATGGGAAGATGGATGGAGCTAAATGCAGTTGGTTTTCCACAAGGAGACTTAAGACTGGGGCAGAGGTTCACCTTAGAGCAGGACAACCACCCTAAACATAGAGCCAGAGCTACAATGAAATGGTTTAGAAAGAAATACCAAACCATGATAGTATAGAACACTTGAATTGTTTTTCATGAACTGTTTTTACCAAGAAAAAAATACTGTATGACTTAATCTGTGTATTACTTTCCCTTTTAATTGCAGCATTATCTTATTAGTTAATTAGGGAGGGGAAGCTGGTAATGAAAACATAGAATAAAAGGATGATACATTTATTCATTTTATGTCACTTCTCTCCCATAGGCTCTAATCATTTTGGAATTGCTGGATACTATTCGATGCAAGCCCTGAAAGAGAACATGATTGTGAGTGAGACTTTCTCCTCTCCATTAAAGCTTCTTTTTAACTTTTTTAATTTTATTACTGACTCAAGTGAAGACTATTTTCAATCCTCTTAATATTTATCTCCTTGCTGCAGGGTATGTCATTTACTAACACCTCCCCCCTGGTGGTTCCCACACGCGGTAAAGAGGCAAGTATTTCATCTGTGGAATAAAGCAGCAGAGCATGCCATGAGTCATGCTTCTGGGCCTTAGTGACTGAAACTGAGATGTTCTTCCTTCTTTGGACCATGTTTATTAATCTCTATGTGCCAAATCAACTTCTGTATGCCCTAAAGCCTTGACACAGAATATTTCATGTATATCCTGGATTTATACTAAGATCTTTTATGTATAAACCTGAGAACCTTACAATGTAAAATTGTGCCCTGTAGCGCACGTTGGGCACCAACCCCCTGAGCGTGGCCGCTCCGGCTGAACACGGAGACAGCTTTGTTCTGGACACGGCCACTTCAACGGTAGCAATCGGAAAGGTAAGGTCTAGATTTCTATTGCCATTTTTTGGTCTGTTGAGAAGGAGTGCAACACGTTCTTAATGATTTAATGAAAATCTCAGCTTAGTTAATTAACCCTGTTAGAGTTTTGCATGAATGTAAGTGATAGAATATAACTTTATTCAAACCTGTTAATGATCCAGCAGCAAGAAGGTCCTGGGTTCGATTCCCGACCGGGGGTCTTTCTGCATGTTCTCCCTGTGCATGCGTGGGTTCTCACCAAGTAATCCGGCTTCCTCCCACAATCCAAAGACATGCCTCTTAGGTTAATTGGTCAATCTAAATTGCCTTTAGCCGGCTTCCTCCCACAGTCCAAAGACATGCCTGTTAGGTTAATTGGTCACTCTAAATTGCCCTTAGGTGTATGAATGAGTGTGTGCATGGTTGTTTGTGTGTTACCCTGCGATGGACTGGCGACCTGTCCAGGGTGTACCCCGCCTCTCGCCCATAGACTGCTGGAGATAGGCACCAGCTCCCCCGCGACCCACTATGGAATAAGCGGTACAAAATGACTGACTGACTGACTGTTAATGATCCAGTTAATGTTACATTAGGACTCACACTAAAATCAAAGTATTAAATATAAGTAAAAAATTCATTTTCCCTTGGTTAATGTAATATGCATATATAGGTGGAACTGAATGAGCGGCGAGGGGACCCCATTCCTGATAGCTGGGGCTGTGACCCACAGGGACATTTAACGACGGACCCAAAAAGTGTTCTGACCGGAGGAGGACTGGTCCCCATCGGTGGCAGTGAAGCCACAGGTCAGTTTATTATTAGATTTGTTTACAGCACATATAACAGATTTACATTCGTCTATAAAGCAAATAAGCGACATTAGGCAGAACTGGGCATAATAGTAACAGATTTTCCAGTCTCTTTGTAGATTATTTTCTTGCAACTGCTATTTCTGAAATAGGGCTTTGTAATTAGAATTACATCACATGTTTCTGTGCAACCATTATCACAGTATTTCAAATACAGCTTAATACTGCAAAATCACAACCGGAGCTAGTTCACACTCCGACCTCCAGATGGCAGAAACAGTGCTTCCAATATGATACTTGATATGGGGAATTTGCATCAATATGCTCCTCAACTGGATTAAGGTTTTAGGAGAACTCACAACAGTATTCTTAAATGGATTCAACTATAAAAGAGTGCCACCTAGGTCCAGGATCCTGCAGACAAAATTAATGTTTATACACTCTTTAATTTATTGTCTAGTCTAGAATTAAAACAATATAGGTCATGAGGCAGTTGAACTATCTGCCAAAGCAGAAAGTTCTAGGCATTCTAGGCATTGTTTTTATATGCTCTCACTTGCAGGCATTAGTTTCATTTCCTTACTTTTTCTTTAGCATCCTAGACTGTCACTGGTTTTAATTATTTACGTGGCAAATTTTTGTATTACTAGCACATTTAAGTATGTGTTTATTAATTGTTAATTATGCCTGTCACAATTGTGCAGAATTATGCAGATTTAATTCATATAGAAATGTTCTTCGACCTAATCGTTCTGAGAAAAAAATCTTCTTGAAAAGCTGTTGTTTTGCGAAATTGGGATAAAAGTTTGATTGTGATTTTACAGTTAAAAAAAAACAAAAAATCCCTTTTTTGCTGTAATACGTACCCCTTGTCTACGTTAAGTCATGATCAGTTTATATACGTTTTGAAAAAGTTATGGTTTCACTTAAAAAGTTATACATGGTTTAGAGTCTCCTAAATATTCCAAATCGTAGTCCCATGTTTTTCTTTTACATTTTGTGTCATGAATCCATACAATGGGTAATAAAATTAAAACCAACTGCAAGAAAGTACAATTGTTGCATGTGCTGACTTATATTTGTTCTTGCTTTTTTGTTGAATGTAGGTGGCTACAAAGGTTATGGTCTTGGAATGATGGTGGAGGTCTTCTGTGGGATCTTGGCTGGTGCCCAATACAGCAAATATGTCCGCACATGGAAAGTTACTGACCGTGTTGCAAACCTGGTACACTTCTGCTGTTTTTATCAGTTTTTTGACAAAGAGATATAGAAACATCTGAGTGATTTGCATTTCTCTGTGTTGTTTGTAAACTACCCTTTAAAGGATAAGCAGAGGGTGGTACCTCATAACAACTGCTGAAAGTTATTGTCAGCATAAGGAGCAAAAACAGAAGTAGAATGAATGCGATAAAATACAGTAATCTATAGAGAAGGGGCTACTTTGTGTAATTTGGTAATTATAAATCAGGGCGAGTGAAAATTAATTGTGGGGTTCCTCAAGAGTTAATTCCCAGGCGACTTATATTTAACATCCATATGATCGATCCCCCTTGTTCAGATTATTGAAAACTACAACATCTCCTATCACAGGTATGTTGATGACACACAACTTTATATCTCTGTGTCACCGCATGATCCTAGTTCAGTACCATCAATGAACCAATCTCTCCATAATATCAATTAGCGGATGAGTCAGAGCCTCCTTTAGTTTAATGCAAATAAGACAGAAATCATAGTTTATGGCCCCAGGAATGCAAGGATAGAAATCAGCCCTTATCAACAGTCAATGGGGCTAAAGACCACAGAGAATGTGAGAAAATGTGCTGTTGGTTTGGAGTTAGATCTAAATTTTTAACAGCCAACAGTAACAAAATAGGTTGTTTTTTGGACTAAACGCCCCTTACTATCTGTTTACAAACAGTTGCCAGAAAAATGGTGTTCTGTTAAAACAGGCCACGGAAAAACTGGTGTATGCTGTGCTTTTTGAATCTGTGCTTCTGCTGGCAACAGCTTGGTGCTCACCCTCTGCCGATGATCCACATTGCCCCTGTCCTTGTCCGTGTTTTACCCTTTCTCCACCTCTCCTTGACATAGCTACTGACTGACTTTTCCTGTGACTAACTCTCGTGCTCTCTTCAGACTCTAACCTTGAAAACTGGCCTCAGAGTTTTTATCTGTTCCTTCTTTCTAGTGAAACGACTAAATGAGTTACATCCATTAACATTTAGTTTTCCTTCCCAAGAAAGTACTCCTGGAGTCAGTGCTTCTTTGTTCTCTTTGTGTCTCTGCTCCATGTTCTCATCAAACCCCCAGTCGGTCGTGGCAGGATGGCCGCTCACACTGAGCCCTGGTTCTGCCTGGAGGTTTCTTCCTGTGGGTAAAAGGGAGTTTTTTCCTCTCCACTGTCGCTACATGCATGCTCAGTAATGAGGGATTTGCTGCAGAAGTCAACGCCAGTGACTGTCCCTGTCTCATCATGTTCATCCGGGAGGAAGGAATGATGCAAGTCACACTGACTTTTATGCATATCTGCTGGGTTTCCTTTCCTTAGATAGAAACTTTTTAATCCAATTTTGAATAAATAACAGAATCTGGCTGCACTGTTCAATGATTCAGATTAATTGGAATGTATGTACCTGACTTTTTTGAAGTGCCCTTGAGACACATGTTGTGAATTGGCGCTATAATAAAAATAACTGAATTGAACTTGACAATTGAATGTTACACTCACACAACGGTGTATTTACTGGACTCTGTAAATGAAAAGAAAAATCAATTTAGACAAATTTTAGTGTTTGACAAATTAAGATCTTCTTTAAACATTATCTTAAAGTTTTTGTTAGTTTCTTTTTGTCATTCTGTTGTTGTCCTGTAAAGACCTGTGGCATGCCTTGTGTTTTTATGGTTCTATATACTTAAACCTCCCTTCCCTTGTCCTACAATGTGGTTAGTAGCTGATCAGTAACCAAGTCCAATCAAACAATTTAAACTCCATCAATAATATGACCCAACACATTCTCAAGCACTGTGATTGCATTGGAAGCCATTTAATCTTTAAGGGGGAAATTAAACACAGAGAAAAACATAGTTTTACAAAATCAAGAGGAAAAAAAGAACAACTGAATGAATGATTAACTAAACAAATGTATTATTTTTTGCTTCAGTCATTTATAGACAGTAACCACTTTGAAAAGGGTGGTCTGCTCTACCCTTTTGTCCTTCACCATTTGTCCTGTTTTGGTTTCAGGGCCAGTGTTTTGTTGCAATCAACCCAGAGAACTTTGCTCCAGGGTTTAATGAGAGGATGTCAGACCTGCTGTCAATCCAGAGAGACCAGGACCCCGTGAGTACTTAGCGCTTTGAAAAAAAATGTATTCTCTATTTATCTCAATTAAGGTTTAGTTTGCAAAGTTTTAGGAACCTGAAATTCCCCAGGAAACAGACTTCTACCTCTAGCCTCTTAACAATAGTTTTAATTAGGTTGTAAGATGCAGGTAGAGGCAACAGTATATATAAATGTAATGTAGGTTCAGAACAGCTTGTGGATTGAGAAGATTCAGATTTTTAAACATTAAAACCATTATGGAGCTCAGACATAAATGTTTTGATCAAAAGTGCACGTTTTAGTAAAAAAGATTTAAATCTGGAGGAGCCTAATTAATTGAAATACTCCGCAATACCAAGGAAAATGGGCTCTTAATATTATTTACTTTGTTCCTGAGCTACATTTGATACGCCAATCCCTACTGGATAAACTGGTCGTTGTTTAAAACCCTGTTGAACTTGTTGAGGATTTTTAAACTGTAAGTTTTCAGTCAAAAACATACTTAAAGACATAGGAAGATAGGAATAGAAATACTCATGTGTTGCACTGAGAGAATCAAATTCTTACAGTCATCGTGGAGTCTACAGCAGCTTACTGCACATTTAAGGACTATAAGGTATACTGGAAAGGAAATTCCCTCCTGTCTTCTTCAACTTTTCCTTGATGTTGCTCTTTTGCTGCAGGCTGATCCGGGCTCGCCTGTTTTGGCTCCTGGAGATCCAGAGAGGATCAATATGAAGAAGTGTGAGGAGATGGGTGGAATACCCTACCACATCAGTGTCATCAAGTACATTGTAAGGAACGAAAAATGTCCAAAATTAAAACCTTTTTCTTTTAAGTATTTATTTTTTACAAATGTCAAATGGCCGGACCTTGTTATATGTTCAGCCATATTGTGTACCACACTGACATCAGTGGTGTTCTACGTTATAAATCTATGCTGAATTATAGTTGCCTTAAAAGAAAGTATTTTTGATTCCCAGAGCAAGCTAACTTAAACCTTGCCTTTGTCTCTGCAGAACGATTATGCAAAGAAAATTGGTGTCAGCCAGCTGCTGCCATGTGACAAGATCGTCTCCATTTAGATGATCAATTATAGATCCTCAGCTTCGTAAATATGCTGCTTTTACTCATTTTAATTTTTAATTCAGAGGTACCTTGTAGGGAGATTGTATTATTCAAAATATAGATTTTCATACTAATACTTTAGTCACTGTCATACTAACCTTACTACAGTAAATTGAATATAATAAGTCAATCAATCCAACCTACATGGTGGAGTGGATAACACTGTCTAATAAGTCTAATAAACTGTGCAGAGCTGGTCATTATGGAAAAATGTTACTCTTGAAGATATACAGAAATGACTGTGGTGGGATGTATAAAAGTCTATGATAGCACAAATAAATGTTTTAAATTAACAGCAGGATGTTCTCCTGCTTTTGTTTTTACTTTTCTCTCATTAAAAGGCTATAAACGTAACATTCCTGTATGTCTTTTTAAATAAAAATATTTTTTAGGTATTTGGGTTTTGGCTGCAGTCACATCAGCCATATCAAGATGGCTGATGTGACTGCTCATTACTATTTGAGTTGCCACCAGTGACTTTTACTAACATGGATGTCTGCGGCCTGCTAATTAAAATGGAACAGCTCCATGTTGCAGTTTCTGCCATGAAGCAGACACTTCAACACCTGGCTATGACCTGAGCCAGGTAAACACGATGTCACGGCGGACCTGCGAAGCCGGATGTCTGCCCTGGAACAACGCGTTGATCAAGGATTCGCAGGCTGGTCTGGACTATTATCCGCGCAAATGCTGCTCTTTCCTCCATAGATATATGTGTCCCTGTTGCTGGTGTGAGCACAAAGGAATAAGTCTGCTATGGACATCAAAGTTATTTCATACAACTGTCGTGGCCTGCGCTTAGGTCAGAGCGCTGAAAAGCTCGCCAGTTGGTTGTTGATCATTTGTAGCAGCACTGTGACATCTTGTGCTTACAAGAATCTTTTTTAGCCAAGCAAGAATAAAAAGGATTAAACTCCATTAATGATAGTTTCCTTGGTGCTGGAGAGTCTCCTGCCGACCTCAGTTTGGGAATTAAAAGAGGAACAATACCAGGAGAAGTGGCTATACACTAAGCTTGGACTCAGTGATAAAGGTCCATAGACTTGGTGTGGGCTGGTGTATTGCAGTACATGTAACACAGCATGACCAAGAGTTCATTATTTTAAATGTGTACACTCCCTTTGAATGTCTCCATAATGAAGAAGAATATCTTAGTAAGCTTGCTTTTATCAGTTCCTTTATCCACATTGAGAAATTGAATAGTGTCTATGTCAAGGGTGACATGAATGCAGACATCTCGGATAAAAACTCAGTGTTTGCAAAACATCTGAATCATTTTTGCAAAGATTCTAATTGAATATTATCAAGTAGAGAACTTTTGCCAGTAGTAAGTTACACTTATATAAGTGAAGCTTGGCATACTACGTCCTGGTTGGACCATTGTGTTACTAAAGCAGATGCTCATGCTGCTTTGGTATACATTAATATTTTGTACAATGTGTGTATTGTTGATCACATTCCTTTTGAGATGCCAATTAGATTTGATCACATACCTGCAACTGTAAAGGTGTCTAGTAACCAAAATCAAACACACAGTCTGGCCTTCTATCTATGTTGAAAAACTACAAGAGAGGCAGTTACATGCACAGACTGCAACTGCTCAAATATCCAGCATAAAACTGACATATCCAGCTTATTTTCTGATATAATTAAAGCGTCACTGGAAGCTAGCCTGCCTTACAATGAAATTAATACTATGATCAAAATTAGGCCTGGTTGAAACATGTGTCTCAATATCACGCTGAAGCCCTCGAAGCTACTACTACTTGCGCTCTTGCAGGTAAACCTAGACAGGGTCCTATATTTGAACATAAAAAGATGAAAAATTCAAAATATAAATATGCTATATGATTCATTAGAAAGAACAAGCACATCACGAGGGCTGATTCTTTGGCTAAAAAGCTGGTAGGTAAGGATACAAAAGCCTTTTGGTAAGAGGTCAAAACTATTAATAATAGTAAGCCCTCTCTCCCTTGCACAGTAGATAGCGTCTCTGGGGCGAGTCTGATTGTAGATCATTGGCAACAGCACTATAGCAAGCTATTTACATGTGTTCAGAGTGAACCCTACCAGGTTGACAATGGTAATTTTGTAGAAACTGTCAGAACTCATGAGGTTTATAAAGCAATCAAAAACTGTCTGCAAATAAATCTACATGAATGGATCTTATTTCTGCTGAACATCTCAAATTTGCCTTGCTTCACTGGTTTTATTGTGCATGGCTTTATTCCTGACTCCATTATGAAGGTGCTTCTGTCCCGTGATTAAAGACAAAGCAAGAAAAGTTGGAAGCTCTGATAATTATAGACCTATTACCCTTGCAAGTACACTGTCTAAAATCTTTGAACTTATTCTCTTGCCAAGATTTGAAAAAATAATGTCTACAGACAATCAATTTGGGTTTAAGTCTAAACATGGCACTGATCTGTGTATATATGGTCTAAAGGAAATATTGAGTAATTATAATAGCAAGAACTCTACAATCTTTCTGTGTTTCTTAGATGCCACAAAGGCCTTTGATCGTGTAAACCACAGAAAACTATTTCTAAAATTGAGTCATGCTGGTGTGCCTAAATATATAGTTGTCTGTCTTATTGCTATGCCAATCAAACCATGCAGGTCAAGTGGGACGATTGTGGGTCTGCACCCTTCTGAGTCAGTAATGGAGTCAGACAAGGAGGCATCCTATACCCTGCATTGTTTATTTTTTTTATGAATGCCCTTTCTATGTAGTTAAATCTGTGTGGAACTAGCTGTGTGGTTGAAGACAGTTGTAAACCACTTGATGTATGCTGACTACTTAGTGGTTTTTAGTCTGAGTTCAGCTGGTCTTCAGAAGCTGCTTAATGTGTGTTCAGTATACGGTGAACTATATGATGTTAAATTCAATCCATCCAAAAGTGTAATTCTGATGTGTCGCACTAAAGAAGATAATTATAGGGTTTTCCCTAATTTTAAGTTGTCTGGGATCTTACTGAACATCTCAAATGAAGTAAAATATCTTGGTCATGTGCTGACAGACTGTCTATCTATCTATCTATTATCTATCTACTATCTATCTATCTATCTATCTATCTATCTATCTATCTATCTATCTATCTATCTATCTATCTATCTATCTATCTATCTATCTATCTATCTTATCCATCTATCTATCTATCTATCTATCTATCTATCTATCTATCTATCTATCTATCTATCTATCTATCTATCTATCTATCTATCTACCCTATCTATCTATCTATCTATCTATCTATCTATCTATCTATCTATCCATCCATCCATCCATCCATCCATCCATCCATCCATCCATCCATCCATTCGTCATTTCCCAAAAATCTCCCTCTACCACTAGACAGTGATACAAGCCACAGGACAGAAACATCAGTGGTTGAGATGTTTAATCTAAAATTCACAAATTGTTTCATAATAATTTTAATGTTGCTCTTACAAGTAAACCCTGAACTTTTTGTTACATTACTAGAGCAACAAAGACCAACATAAAGTAGTGCATAATTATGAAGTGGAAGGAACGTGATGCATGATTTTTAGATATTTGCAAATTTAAGCCCGAAAAGTGAAACATTCCTTTGGTTGGCTATAAAAAATACAAACAACAAATACAAATGCACTCTAAATTAGATTTACATTAATAAAAAAGTTTTGAAAACCATGCGTCATTTTCTTTTTCCTATAATAACCAGCAGTTACTTTATGTTGGTCTGTCACACAAAACTACAAGTAAATAAAATAAATATTTACCACTTTTAACATTAAAAGTAAAATTATAAAATAAAATCTCACAAAATAACTTCTACCATATGCACAATTAATAAACATATTTCTTAATGTTATCCCATGGGCAAATTTGTTATATCTTTAAATATGGCTTAAAAAGTCACTAACTTTTTTTTAATAACCAGATTTGTGAATCAGAAACATAACCTTATTAAAAAAAAATCTTCTACAATTATTCGGAAAATTTGTGTATGCTAAAATAACTACAGCTCAACCATTTTGTCTTGCATCAAAGTTTTCTACACACTATGTGGAGACATTGCTTCAGTGAACTCAATCTTGGCTGTAAATCATCAAGTTATTTAGCAAATGTTCATGTTTTATCTTTACTACCCATCCACTTTAAAAAGATTTAAAAATTAAGGAAACCATTTTTTTCATAATTTCTTTGTAACAAACGTGTTTGATTGTTTTTCTTTTCCAACAAGACAATATTTTCACTATAGATTATCATCAGTTGACAAATAAAAAAGCTCATTTAATACCTTGACAAACTGGACCCCAGAACCACAAAGAAAACGACTGACTCGACCTTGACAGATGCCAAGATTAGGACCTTAATCTGCCATGCCAAAAGTCCTGGCGCTGTATTCTGGAGCCTGGATGTCCAGTTAACACTCGACAGGCTGCAAACAAAAGAGGAGAAATCAACAAATCAATGGGCTTTAAGTCTCACCAGGGGAGGGAAAGAAGGTGGGGATGGACTGCTGTAAGAGTGGGGCTAGTGAGTTTTGGGCAAGTGAGTGGGCTGGGGGTGGCTGGGCAAATTAAGAAGCCAGTTCAAACAGTTGATGTATGAGGCAGACTCAGAGGTGTGTGGTGTGTGTGTGTGTGTGTGTGTGTGTGTGTGTGTGTGTGTGTGTGTGTGTGTGTGTGTGTGTATGTGTGTGTGTGTATACGCCTGGGTGGATGTTTGGATGGATGGATGCTGGGGGTCTAATCTTCCCTGGCCTTGACCTGGTGCCCTTATGCGGATTAAACTGGGCCCCTAAGAGCCCAAAGAGCAGCGCCGCTGGCTAGGATTAGGCAGATTCTAACAGGTGTTTTCTTTTGTGGTAATAAGGGGGGACCAGTCCATCACTTGCTGAAAAGAGCAAATCATAAAGTGATTGGCTGACAGGGGTGTGGCATCCCGAAAAGGGGGACATGTTTGGACGTAAATAGGATAATGTTTAGTTGTTGGGTTTTTATGCATTAAGAAACAAAACTGAGTACCCCATGAAATCAGGTCACAAATTAATAATAGGTTTAAGTAAGTAAAGCTTTATATCAAGAAAACTTATCAAAACATTAATTGCAAAATGCTTTGCAACAATCATGCTTAAATAAAGTTTTATATTTTTACTAATGACTCACAGGGTTTATACAACATTACATAGAATTCTCTTTTGGGAAAAAATTTACAAATCTTTTTATTGGGACTTAACTGGAGAAAATTAGGACCCATCCATTTATTATTCTCTGCTAAGCAGTGGTTTAGAGGGGTAAGCTATGCCTGATTAGTTTATCATTGATGAGATGTGCACTTACATTTTTGTATGGTTTGGCCCAAGAGAAGCTTTTACAAAGAGAAAGGGACACGTCTTAGTATTGTACCCGGGGACACACCAAAGGCCAGGGGTGGCCAGGGAGGAGTCGGTTTCACCTATTGTCACATAAAGCTTTGAGTTTGATAGATAGGAGATTAACCAATGAAGAGCAACAACAGAGAGCCAAGCCAGTTTTACTAAATGGTCAATGAGTTTGATATGATCAACAACATCACAACACACTGACAGATCCAACCACTGACAGAAATGTCATCACAATTTAAAGAGAGGGGAACATCTTAGGACACACAGCTACATTTGGTACAAGGCAGCCCAAAGAAAACAAAAAGAGAAAAGAACAGCTCCAAGCATCAACCCCTGCAGCACTCAACAGGTGTCTATGATGTCTCATAAATTGTTTGGTGTGATTGGCAAAAGACAAACCACTGTAGACCCAGAGACACCAGAGATTTCAACCCATTTTTGAAGCTATCAAGAAACATTGACAGATCAATAATATTAAAAGCCATGACTGCCTCCAACAGAACTAAAAAAAACATACTGCAATGATTTTTGGGGATTTCGCGCCTACCAACAAAACTGGCTATGTGAAAATGTGTGCCATGTGAAATAAGATCTGCTGAAACAGAGTTGAATGAATCGAGATGTAAGAAATTACCCAAAAGTAAGAGGTAGGCAAATGAGTAATGCTTTATTTCTAGAGCACTTTTAAAAACCTAAGTTACAAGGTGCTTTTTAACCAAATATAAAGACAAAACCTTGATTTTTACCTGACTGTTTTATGGTAATACCTTACAATATTACTGGGGATGTACTTCGTGGCAAATATGAGCTCATCTGCTTGTGATTTGATTGGAGAAAATTAAGAGCATCCAGTTACAAATTTTCTGCTACACATTAGAATGTTGAGCTTTGTAAGATCATCGGGCTTCAGAGACATGTAGTTCTGTTTATCATCAGCATAGCATTGATGTGGCACAGACATTTTTGTATTGGGTGGTCCAAGGGAGTTATACACAGAGAAAACCAAAGGTCCAAGCACTGAACCTTGTGGCACATCACAGGCCAGGTGTGCCAGGGAGAAGTCATTCTAACTACTGTAAATTCTGGATTACAAGCTACTACTTTTTTCCCACACTTTGAACACTGCGGCCTATGCAACGGTGTGGCTAATGCAAGTTTTTTTTCATGTCGCCAAAAACATTTTGCCTGGTAACAGTGGACCAATCAAATTGATGAGTAGTTCAAAGAGGTCCAAAGAACTTGTGCAATAAATAAAGAGCACTTTCACAATTCAATTACTGGTATTGTAAATCAGACATTTATATTCACCCTCATCAACATGGAAAATCACCAATGAGTTTCGAAAGGCTGGACTGCTGCGTGATTAAGGGGACCGGGTGCACTCAAGTGAGAGCGTCAACAAAGAGGCTGAAGTGAGTGACGAGATCCTGAGGCTGTTCAATTCGGACACTGAAGAACAGGATGATGGTTTCAGTGCGCAGGAAGAAGATGAAGAAAGCGATCAATGACTTTTGACCTGGTAGGCTGCAGTGTAAATCAGTTAGGAGATATTGGAATGTTGTTTGTGTACTGTTCAGAAAAAAGCATAAGCAACGTAATTTGTGTGTTACTGATAAAGTAAGTATATTTAAAGGTACCCATGTTAGCCACTGTTCGAAAAAAGCATTTGCAATATGCATTTGTTTATATTACCATACGGATTAAGTTAAAAGTTAAAAATTCCTCACGTGTAATATCTTTGTTTGTGTAAATCACATTACAACGTGAGACACCCGCGGCTTAACATCCGGTGCGGCCTGTTCAAGTACAATATTAATTTTCTTTTAAAAATTAGAGCATGCGGCTTTTAATCAGGTGTGCTCTGTAGTCCGGAATTTATGGTAGTTTTTACATAAAACTTTTGGAGACGAATCTCAGAAGAGCAACACCAGAGAACCCCGCCAATTCTTCTAACGTGTCAAGCATTTAAGTTTCGTCACAATTTAAATTGAAGAGATGCCATTGGTAACCTGAAGAATGTTGTCTTTGCCATAGCTTTGATAAAACCTGAGGTGATGATATTCACATGGACAATACCCTTTTTAATGGGGAATTTCTGTTAGCAGGGAATCACTGTATGGATGCTGCGAAGTGGAGGAAAGTAAAGATGCTGCAGGAAAGAAGCACTTTCCCACTGCAGAAGCATCAGATCTGAAAAGTTTAGATAACAAATTCTCATTTTATGTGATGAGAAATAGAAATTCAATTTAAAAGGATGGAGTTTGTCCAGCTATAAAGCAAAAAATGTAAAATAAGAAAAAAAAACACCTCATTGAAATATGAAAACACCACCATACTCTCCTTTGATGCCTCAGACGAGTGCTGGCGAGTGAAGGCCTGTATATATGCGTGTAACGACAGACAGGAGGGAGGAGTAGCGATCAGGAGCGTGGGGAGAGTTCAAAAAAGCTCTGCTGCTCTCATGCTGAGTCTTTAATGAAGTGAAACGGCTGCCTGGTCAGTTCTTCCCAGCTGTTGTCCCCACAAAGCCAAGATATTTGCCCTCAGCTCTTTGTCCCTGCTCGGGCTGCCATACCTCCAAATTACCCGCAGAACACGTAGAAATAAAAGCAATGCATCTGCTGTGCTGTTGACTCCAACTGCTCTGGAATGCAACCATGTCTCCATCTGTTGACCCCCTACTAAGGACTGAAGCTGACAGTAGGTGTTGACAATAAAAGAAAGCCAAGGACAGGCTGCTGTTTGAAGCCAAACACAAGAATATTATACTACAAGAAACAGGTAAAGAGCTTTTTGTTTGTCTAATCACGTGTTCTGAGTTAATGTCTAGATTTTTTACAGTTATTTCTAAATGCTGTTATATCCAGTTCTGTTGAGTAATCTACATGGATTTACTTAAGCAATAATACATCTGGCATAAGATGTAATACATTAAGAATTTATTATATCTTAATTCCAGTTCATTGTAGGAAATGGAATTAAGATGTAATAAAATTGACCTCATTGACCTTTGCCAATAATTATTTATTTTTTCACAATGGATATTTAAAAACCTTTTTAATGTCTGATCTTGAATGTCTTTTTCCGTGAAACTCCTCTGGGTTTTCTATTAGTACTGAGACTTCCTCAATAGATTAAAATCAATAAGCAATTTGGGGGAGGAATTCTATTACAGTTATGAATGCAAAATGTCCATCCATCCGTCCGTCCGTCCGTCCATCCATCCATCTACGTTTTAGATGGATTGATGGATTTTACTTCATTTTACTGAAATAGTTAGAATCCGATCAGTTTTATTGCCAGGTTTGTGCACACAAACAAGGCATTTGACTCCGGTACACTTTGCTCTCAGTAAAGTCTTTTTTTTTTTTTTATATAAATTGATATAAAAAATATAAAATATCTTTAATTATAAAATATCTTTAAAAGATCTATTCTCCAGATTTATTTTTGTTTATATTGATTTTTTCACTTCCTAAGTGTTGTCAAAATTGATATTGAATGTCTGTGTGTCCAATCAGTGTCATTATTCAGATCTGTGCAGGCATGCATCAGGACCCCCATTGCTCCCACATTTAAGATAGTGACTGCCTTTATACTTTACAAAGTGACTGTGTAAAGTATAAAGGCAGTTAATGGAAGCAGCTGAAACGTTCTCTTTTATGCATACAGGCAGACTCTTACCATATAAGCAAAGGTAGCTAACTGCCAGGGGCCCCAAACCAGCAAGGGGCCCCACTGGTTGCAGACCCCCCTAACAAAGCATGCATTAATGCATCTTTTAGATAAAATTATTATAATTTACAATCAAAACAATAACAAAATCGACTTCTGCTCCCCCCGTTGTCATAGTAAAATGGGCTATTGTGTTTTTGTCACATAAAAAACCCAGGAAAGTGGAGTGAGTGGCGGGACGGATCAGACAGGAGACAGACAAAGCAGGTTTATCAAAGCGAAGCGCAAAAAACTGAAGGAGCGTGAAAAGGCAGACATTTTTCTATGTTCCTACAACGGCGTCGGCTGACAAAAATATTGACGGGCATTGGCCCATTGCAGGCGTGGACAAGGAACTGGAATAGTGAAGGAAGAACTAATGAGTGTTGTGGAACATCAGGACAGGTAAGAGGATTCACATGATGAGGTGTGATTGATGGTTGTTATTACAGTACAGTCCACATGGACAGATTTAAGAGTTTTAGGAATTATTTTCTACATAAATTCTGGCTAAAGGGACCCACAATGACAGCAAAGTGAATACAGCTGAGACAAACTGAGAACTATGTTTATTTTTTTTATTTCAGAATATTAAAGGTATTCTTCCCATAATCACCATTTGAGATGTTAGATTATTTATATCAGCAGAATGTGCCTGACTTGTATCTTAGTATAGCTCTGGGACTGGTGCTCTCCTTCCCTGTGAAAGACGCCCTATAGTGTTTAAATGATTCAAAATATACCTGTCCAAAGACATGCCTGTTAGGTTAATTGGTCACTCTAAAATTTCCCTTAGATGTATGAATGAGTGTGTGCATGGTTGTTTGTGCCTATCTCTAGCAGTCTACGGGTGAGAGGCAGGGTACTCCCTGGACAGGTCGCTAATCCATCGCAGGGCAAAATCTCTCTTCAGTAAAACAAAAAGGCAAGAGACAAATTGCAAAGTTTTGCAAAGTTATGGAAAGTTATGGAAATATGCTAATTTATCAATATGTATTTAATGTATTGTACTGTATTGTTCACCTCTACTCTGTCATTTTGTACACAGTTAGTGGTGACTTTTATTATAATAATAAAACAAAGGTTTTTGCAAAGTATTTTAATGAGTAGTTGTGCCTTATTAAAGTAGGAATTTGTTACTGTCTGGTTCACAGTATTCCAGTATGAAAATTGTGGCAGCCCAACAGAATCTTTCACCCTCACGACCTACTGCTACATTCTCAATGGGGGGGGGTCCCCCTTCAAAGGTTTGCCTGGGGCCCCACAATGGCGGAGAGCACTGTCTGCACATAGGCAGTTTGTATTTCACTCATGACAGTTAAACTGCACTGGAGTGACAAAGATTTTAAAATGTTAATTTCAGGACACCATCTGTCACACTACCCAAACTCTATAAGTCAGTCTACAGTTAGTTTTCTCACAACATGTCACTTCACCTTAAAAAGTCACTTCAGGCTAACATTATCTGCTTTGTAAAAAAAAATGTAACGGCCAATCTTACTTGCTTTATTTTTCACAATTTTAAGATTTAGATCAGTATTCTGGGTGAAGATTTTCCTCTCACAGTATCTGCTGTTCAAACCAGAGATGCCACATGATCTATAGATGAGACACACAACCTTCATCATATGTTGCCATGATGTCACAGAAACTTAATCTGTGCCTCTCTAATGCAAAAGTTAGATAAATTTAGCTTAGTCGCTCGCTTTTTTTCCTAGATTGCACAATCCAGGCTTAAAAAAATGTGTGAATCAGCCGATTGTGTGACAGGAAGCATCTGCCTGAAACTTCCCTCATGCAGTCAAGCTAAAACAACATACAACCCAATGAAAATCATACAGCAGGATGACAGCAAACAGCTTTTCCTTCCTTGGGTCACCTTGCGTGACGGATTTGATTTCTCCTGTGTGGTCTGCACACACCCTGATACAGTGGGTAAGCACCAGGGCCTGTGACTTACACCCAAATGTCAACAGGGAGCAGAGGTGCTTTCCTTTGTCTAAGTGTGAGGTCCTAATGACACTTTAACAGTTGTGCTGTGTATTCCCCCTAGAATGATTTGGAGTCTGTTTAAAAGTATTATTTTCTTTTAGTTAGCTATTTTCACCTTTATTTATTCCTTGATTGTTTGATTGTCAGCCATACAAGAAAGTAGTTTTTGTAATCCATCTGCTGTGTCAGATCAAAATGCTGCAGCAACGTCTGTTTCATAACTATTGTTACTTTTCAGTTTTGAACACTTATTTTACAAATTGACATTTTGTAATGTTTACATCTCTGTAGACATTATATTTATTTACCTAAATGTTTTATACCCCTGAAATGTTGAGCGTGGTTAGCAGCACAACTTCTGTTTGTGTGTACACTGCCTGAACAAATATACAGAATGAACAAAAGTCCAGTGGTAAAGTTTTAAGTTTGCAACAACACAAATCAATAATGGCCTTTAAAAGAGTTAGATTTGAAGAAAACATTGCAGAGTTTTTTAAAAAAAATTTTTAAAATTGTGTGGAAATTGTGAGTTATAGAAAGTTATTTTTATAATAAAAAACAGCTTAATCTTTAGTAGTGCGTAGGTTTTAAAATACTTTATTCTAGAGTTTTCTCAACCCAGATGTCTGATAAACAAATAGAAATACATGAATTCAACATGTGAGTTGAAGATGCGGAACAACAGTTTGCAATATTTTTAAGCTAAAAAAAAACAAAACTTCACCATTCATAGAAACATTCAAATAAACATTCATAGAAAGACCATGCACTCTAGTGAAATAAAATCTAAACACTGCTGTGTTCTTGAACTGATTTGAAACAATCAGATTCTCAATAATCTGTAAATCAAATCTAATACTTTAAGCACAAATATGTTATTATAATGTTTAGTTAATATCCAAGTAAGAAATACAACTAGAACTATGAATTAACACCTACATTAAGTTTCTATTGCTCAGGTTTGCATATGTGAACATGTAAGTAATGCACCTCATGCATAATAAACACTTGCAGGGACATATGCTATTTTCACTTCCATCTCAAGTCAATGTTGGAGTGCTTCAACATATATCTTAAAACCTCAAAACGTAATCTGATTATTACACAGCATTTGGGACATTCTATAGTAATTCATATTCATGCACTTTACAATGAAATATGCCTTTGGACCATGAAGCCACAGTCCAAAGAGAACAACATTTGTGGCCCATGTTCTGGCTAGATCTCAGTTTGGTGGCTTTTGAAGCTCTGACTTCAGCACCAGGCCACACCTTTTGAATATTCCCAAAATGGAAGACTGAATGTACTTTGCATCACAGTCTACTTGTCACTGTTGCTAATGCACATTTTCCTATGACAATTTTTCCTTCCACTCAACTTTCCATTAAGGCACTTGCATGGAGCACCCTGTGAACAGACAGTTTATATAGCAATGACCTTCTGTGGCTTACACCTCCTTCTATAGGGTGTCAAACACTGTCTGCTGGACAACTGTGAAGTCTGCAGTCTTCCCCATTTCTGTGTATGGCCATACTATTAAATTTCTGTAATAGAAATTCCCTCTGTTTGGTCTTATGTGAGTCAAATAAGTCAAATAACCAGCTGCACACACCGACTTATATTTAAAAAGGATATCAGTGATCTTGTGATTTTACAACAGCAGGTCTCAGGATCATGTATTATTAGGCAGATCCAGAAAATAACTTTTGCAGTGAAAGAATGATTTTTTTCAATCACATCTACTGTATTACTTTTTAAACTTGTGCGTTTTGTAACGTAGATAAACCCTGACATTCCTTAAAACCGGGCTCTGTAACAGACCCACTGGGTGCCACTATCACGTAAAACTAATTTTTTTTAAGTTTTAATATTTTATTATTTAAATATTAAAGTAATAAGTACATTAAATAATTTTTAATAAAATACATATATCATCATATAAATATGTAAGTAATTTATTACATAACATCAATTTATTAATTGTTGAAATAAATTTTTTTTTTTTTAAAATCATGTTTTAAAATCATACACAAGTGTTTCAGGATTTTGTAAAATCATTTCATCTCTCCTCCGCAAAATTCCAGCATTACAAAATGATCATCTAATGAAGCCTAATATAAATACTTAAATCATTACATATGCCTTTACATATTTTACCAATAAATACAAAACTTACGTATAAAATAAATGACTTAAAACATTTAAAGATTTATCAAATGTCTACTCATTTTATGCATAAACAATATTTCCAGTTTTATTTAAATCATTGTGGCACTTGATGGTAACAAAGAACCCTACTGGAAATCATTACTGACATTCACAATTTTAACATAAAACATAATAAAGTATATGGTCCACTGTGTTTTATAACTTTAAATGTTGTTTGCCTACTTACCTAAACTCCTACAGACCTTCTAATCTCCTGCTGACAGAGTTAAACGGACCAACTGATGCTTCCTGTGAACAGTCATCCATGGTGAAGATTTTCTCACTTCTCTGGCCATGGGAAGGGGGATCTGAAGCATCACAAAGAAGAGCAGCACCAGGACTTCACACCACACTCTGTGATGTGTTTGAGGAGTCAACAGAATCCTGCTGTGTGGCATAATGGGTTGACAAATACAATACAAATCTACAAACAGTCATATTGTGCTGGATTTGATTTCTCCCATTGCTCAGCAAATTTTTCAGTCATGAATGGGCTCCCCTGGACTTTCCTGATGGTTGGACAGCCGCTGGGATTGGAGAGATCCTTCCTCCATTTGTTAACCAGCTGGTGATCAATCGCTCTTTCCCTGGGTTTTAGATTGACTTATCTGTGTCAATACTTTCCTGACTTGAAAATCTAAAATAATCTCATCTAATCTCTAAACTTTACCTCAGAGAAGTGGAGGATTAAAAAGGATTATATTTAACACAAATAGGAATTTTCTTTAAGTGGAAAGCCCTCTGAGGGAGCAACACTTTAACCAACACAGTTGTTTGCAAAACAGATTTTTAAGCTCTCTCTGAGAGGCTATTTTTGACTTTTCAGGGCTCTAATTTGAAAGTAAAACCATGTAAACAAAAATATGACATGTAATCATAATATCTGCCACGAGGTTTTATTCTTGGCTGAAAACATAAAAAAACAAAAAAAGTTAATGACAGGTGTAATACTACTGTGTGTCAGCAGGATCCCTTCAGAGTATTAAAGCTTTTGATAATTAGAGCAACTTATTCTTCCTCCAACTTAATCCTATTTTCCTTTGTGCTTTGATGTCTACAAGGTTCGTTTCCTTTGAATACAGGTGTTTCCATGTTCCATTGTGACTTGCTTTATTTCTTCCCTCTTGACAAAAGAAGCATCCAGTGAAGAGGGTAGGAAACCCACCCTCAACACACTGAAACAGAGGCAGCCCTTAACATACAGGGGATGCTGCGCCGCAGCTGCCGCCCTGTTTCCTGTTTGTAGGAAGAGGCATCAGTGAGCTGCTGATGTGTGACTGCAGAAGCGGGTGACAGGTGATCGAAGGGTGGGAGGAGTCCGCAGCCCATCTTCCTCCGTGGCTGCACTGTTCATGTTGGGTCAGTGCTCCCAGTCTGGTAACCTCTGCGATGGATGTGTACAGCTGATTGACCAGAGAACCTGATTTAAGAGTAAGCTGACCCAAAGCACTCTCTGACTCCCAAAACCTGTTCAGAACCATCTCTTTAATGTACTAAACAGCAAAAAGCTAAATATCAGCATAGATTACACTATATCGTTTCATTTCTAAGGCCAGGTCACATTTTTTATCTGTAATTGAATAGTTGTTAGTAGTTTTAATAAAAGATTATTATATTTCAGAATTGCCCTTGTTAGACAAGAAATTTCCTAAAAATCTTAATTTATACTACAAACCTTTGGCGATATACATAGAAAACGGCTGTTGACCAGCAACGAAGAAAACTACATGGTAGATAGGTTCAGTATTAGTGACGTAAGAAGTTGTTTAAAAGGAAACAATTTAATAGAAAGCTGAACATTTAACAGCAAAGTTACTCTGTTTTATCCTTTTATGCATTAAATCTCTGCCTGTCATGAAACACGTTGTATTTGGAAATGTTGCAAACCTTCTGAAAATTGTTGTAGCTTTGTATCTATTTTAAATATAAGGATCAGTGTTTTACAGTGACTGCTCATTCTCACAGACAGTGTGATTTCACCACTGCTCCAAATATGAATAATTAATGTCCCCGTAATGCAGGAAGCCATGAAATAAACTTTTGAAAGATATTCTAATATTTTCAAAATCTCGCTTTTAAAAATTTCACTGTGTAAACTTGATTTGTTCTAATAAATTCCTGTGCAATTTGATTTTTAACAACCCAGACTTCAGATTTTATATTGATAAAAGCACCAGCACTGAACAGACAAGCAAATACAGATAATTTCAATTCAGATTTTAAATTAAATTAGAGTTCAGTTTTATTTGCTGTTGCATTTCATGAAATTGCTGTGTAATTTAATTTAGCATCAGCTGGTCCCACCCTCTGTGGCATGTTAATGTGTTTCTGCCTGACCTAAACTCATAAAAAAACCAACCCTTCCCATCCATCGACCATCTGGGGCCTTCACTTCCCTCAAGCATTCACACACACACACACACACACCCACACACACACACACATACACACACTGATATGTTTACTCCACCAACCCACCCCACATGAAGAAACTAAGTCCCAACCCTACTCTTTCAATCACTAATACTTATAACTGCTTACTTAACAATCCTCCATATAACATTCATACATACAGTACCTGACATAAGACTGGTCAAAGAAACGTGTCATCAGGCTCAGTATTTGGCAGAAGAACTGATATCCAGGTACCTCTAAATGGGCTAAACCACACAATTTACCAACTTGATCGAATGCTGCATTCGTGGATAACAATGAAACATTACAATATGCCATAAGAAACATTTAGTAGATGCATGTGGGGGTATGTAATTGTATTTTGTATGTTCCAAAAAAAATCATAAATTTCAGCAAACATGTCTGAGATGAGTAAAAGCTGTATAAATCAGGCTGGGTGTCAGGCATCCCATCTCTGCACACTGATCTATTGCCCTTAATACTTTAGGTCTGTTTATCCAGCTGTGCTAATGGACCCATTTAGAAGAACTCAAGATGATGGCAACATTGCCGAGGTCAGGCTGAGGGACTTGTGGATTCTTTTAGAAGCAAAGGTCTGATTTCCTTGTCTAATGTTTAGTTCTAGTCGTGGATCTTGAAACGTTTGAATTGAGATTTAAAAAAGGCTGAGTTCATATTAGTAATCTATAATAAAATATATATTTTTTGTTTATTGATGGTGAAAGTTGATCTTGACTCATTCTAAAAGCTCTTTTGAAACAGTATTTCCCAAGGTAGGCATGATACGCCTGGATTTCACTACACCACTTTCTTGTTTTGGTCCGGATATATGAGCAAAGGCAAGCAGTAGTTATATAAAGAGGGTGTCTTTGCAGTGCCTCAACTTTATGAAGGGACGTCTGAATACAGGGAAATGAATACATACAGTTAGGCCAAAATTATCATACCCCTTGCAGATTAAGGCTTAAAGTAATCTTTAAAGTTTCTTCTAAATAGAAGTTATAATAATGTTCTGGAGTGACCTGAATCTGATGGCGAATCTATGGAAGAAGCTAAAGATTAGGGTGATGGCAAGAAGGCCTTCCATCCTCAAAGACTTGGTGCTCTTTATCAAAGAAAAATGCAAAAACACCAGTAGAAACATGCAAAAAGCTGGTCAGCAATTATAAGAAAGGTTTATAAGCCTATAAAAGATTTTCCTAAATTACCAAGAAGAGTATGAATATTTTTTGACATGCCATTTTTTTATTCATTTATTCATCTTCTATACCGCTTATTCCATAGTGGGTCACGGGGCAGCTGGTGCCTATCTCCAGCAGTCTACGGGCGAGAGGCGGGGTACACCCTGGACAGGTCGCCAATCCATTGCAGGGCAACACAGAGACATACAGGACAAACAACCTTTTTTTAATTAAAATGTAAATAAAAAAAACTTTTTTTTCAAAACTTATAGTCATTTTATGTTGTTTTGTTACCTTTTCTTTGAAATGTAAATCTGCCAGGGATAGGAATAATATTGGACTTAATTGTAAAATGCCACACTTTCAGATTTTTCTTTGTAAAAAAATTGAAAACCATGCATCCCTTCAACTTCAAGATTAAGCACTTCTTTGTGTGTCTGTCTACTACATTAATTCCTAACAAAACACAATGGTGTTTGTGTTTTTAATGTGTGGCAAGCATACTATTTTGCATCCCTTAATAAAAATTTGGTGAATTATCTGTCAATTCATCTACAATTCTTCTGTGTAAAATAGCTCAAGCTCAGTCACATTGAATGAGCACCATCTATTAACAGAAATTTTCAAGTCTTGCCACAGATACTCAATTGGATTCAAGACTAGACTTTGACTGGGCCATCCTAACACAGGAATATGCATCAAATTGAACCATTACATTGTAGTTCTGGCTGTATGATCAGGGTTGTTGTGCTTCTGGAAGGTGAACTTCCGCCCCAGGCATAAGACGTTTGCAGCCTTAAATGTCTTTTGTTCTAGGATTGCCTTATGTTTAGCTCCATTCATATTATCATTAATTCTGATCAGTCCCTAGTTTTCTTCCATATGCAGCAATTCGCGTGTTGGCCACAAATCTTAATCTTACTGTCATGTACTAACCTCTAACCTTTTTAAAACCAATCAATCAGAACCAGTTATACTGCTGCTCTCACATTGCCATTTTCCCACACAAACGGTTTTCATACCTTAAGGTTTCTAGGAGCCTCATCTATGAACTGGGATGTTCAGTTCTTTCCATAGAATTTTATTTAACTTTCAAACAGCTTTTATCTTTCTCTGAAACCAATTGAGTTTTTTCAGCTATGTGTTTGTGATAGTTGTCTTGCTAAAAAAAAAATCCACCAGTGTTTTATCTTCAGATTCTTATCAAAAATACCTCTATGACTTTATTTTTCATCCCCAGTTAATTTAAATGTAGTCTGCCAGTACAATATGTTGAGAAACAGCACCTCACCCTAATATTCCCACCAACAAACTTCACTGTTGGCATAGTGTTACTGGGGATACATCACCACTTCTCTTCCAAATAGTGTGTGTTCAATGACAGTCAAAGAATAAAATTTGGTTTCATCATTCAATCATTCATCATTCTCAGACTATGTTATCCCGGTATTCATTAGCTTGTAAACATGGTATGCAAACTTTAAATCACCTGGAAAAATTTTTTCATCAGCAGTGGAGTCTTGCGCAGCCAGTCTGCATAGAGGTCATAGAGGTTGAATGTGTTACTTATTGCTTTCTTTAAAACAGCTGTACCTGCAAATTCCAGGTCTGTTTGAAACTCTTGGACAACACATTGGTGTGTTTGTAAGTGCGACTGGGTGTCTAATTTACCTTTTTTGTTGGAACCCATGCGAAGAACACGTAGAGAAGGGCATAGCTGGTTTACTATAAATTATGTTCTTTCCACTCCCTTGTAGTGGTGCTCACTGGTGAATTCAGAAGTTTAGAAGTACATTGTCATTAGCTTATTTTGTAATAATAAAGCTGAGAGAATCTTGAGAGAGCTCTTTCCTTTGAAAGATCATGAAATGCTTCTTGTTTGATACCTTAGTCATGAAACCTTTTTCTAGGCCACCAATTAGGACTAATCCAGTTGATATTAACAGGCACTGTATTTATTTGCCGGCAGCTGTCATGATCCAGACCTGATTGTTTTCTGTTAATTGCACCCACCTGTTTTTCATGTAGTTCTTTTCACTCTAGTTGTACTTAATTTCTTGTTTTCTGTCCCTTATTGTCAAGTCACCTGTTGTTATCACTGTTGTCATCGCTGTTGTCATCCCCATTGCCGTCTTCCTGGTTGCTGCGTTTCCTTCGTGGCTGTAATTTCATCATCCTTTTATTAAAAGATATCCATTCCACCATGCGCCTGCCAATGTCCTGTTGCCACTATGGTCCTTCAAAACCCCAAACCATGAGAGCAGCTGCTTGTTCTGTGGTTGAACAATCCACAACCTTTCTATTATTAAAAATTATTATTATAATTATAGCATCACTATCTAAATGCTATACAAATATCAATGAGGAAGTGTTCAGATATCAGCAGACTGGTACATACCCACACATGTTGTGTCTGGGATAGTTTTGGCCTTAATACTCATTGTCTGGTGGTAAGTGGGGTGTTTCACATAGTGTCAGTGGTCCCATGCAGTAGAGGACCACAGTACAACACCTGAACTCCTGCCTCAGCCAACCCCTACAGCCAGGAAGTCCCTGGTATGTTTGGTGCCATCATCGGGACAGCTGGTGCCTGAGCAGCTGCACGGCTGCGGGTGGTTGAGAAAGAGCCTGTCCCCATCAAACCCAGGAGGGAGTACTTCATGTGCTCAGCTGTTATTCAGCCACCCCCACCCATCTTCCCTCATATCCTTCCTATTCCCAGATGCTCCGTCAGCTGAAAGCTGAAGGAGAGACAGCTGGCCTGTGCTGCACTGGGTGAGGTGGGTGAGGGTGTGTTTATAGTTGTGGATTGCATTGAGTTTGATTAAGGACAAAGCACATATGACGTCACTACTGAACTGTTACTTTTAAATCCATATACATTTTTTACATCTACAATGATTTTACTGCTTTTAGAACTTTTTATGCTTTTGAAAAAGCTTATTGAGCTAGGTAAATAAACTTAAAGCTAATTATTGTTGAATCTTCAGGGCAGTAAAAAAGTAAAGACAAATCTTATGTTATACTCATTACTATTTCATTATACACACTTTAAAAATTGTTATACACAATCTGGTATTACTAGACTTTTTATGAGGAAATCTGCTTACATCCTTTAAGGCCTGAAACATATTACTGAGATTAATCATATGGTTGGTGTAAATGAATCCACGCTAAGCCACACCAGTACTATTATAAAAATGAGGTCATTAACGAGAGTATTTTAGGCCACAGTCAACCAAAGTCTTTGCCCATAATCTCCACTGACTATGTGACTATGGTTTTATTTTCATTAAACCATTTTGTTGTTTCCTGCATGGGTTTCCACTTTGGGAAACAAAACAGTGCTGTTTATGTACATTTTGTCTACTATCACTGAGAATGTTACTACACGTACTGCAAGAAAACAGCTGCTTTGGAAATGCAATAACCGACAGAAAGTCTTGTTCAGCCACTGAGAGAAAGAGGATCCCATCACAAAAATAAAAACCTGAGAATTTCAGCAATAAAGTGTTAACCAATGATTCCATAACAGCGATTACACACTATAACTCATCTAAAGTCACTTCCAAATCCATAGAGAAGTGTAACTTTAACACATTTTGCAAGCATAGTTTGAGATATTTCACAGCAGTTACACTCTGAAACAGAACTAGAATCATTGCAAAGTCAGAGGAAATTTGTAACATTCAAAGCTTTTTAATAAAATAAAGCCTGCATGATGTGTCGCATAGAAACAATAAACACATGCACACACATATACGAAGCCTCATGTCTGTTTCTTTCAAACCTAAAATCTGTTCCTTATGAACACTCTTTGGGACTTAGGTTTGTTTGAATGTGTATGTCAGATCATAAAAACTATACGATATTGCAACATTACCACTTCAAATCCCTATAAAATTATTTTCTATGAGTAATTTTACTCTCTCCAGCCTCCACAGGTATTGAAAACAGAAGGACTAATCAGTGAGTACTTGCTAATGGTAATGTAATAATGATGTCATAGTGTATTTCATAAGAATGACAAATATACCTGTACCCGTTCAACTGAAATTTTATGTTTGCCCTATGTAGCAGTCCATGAGTTCTAAGTTACCTGCATCTTGCCATGTGTAACCAAGCGATTTAAGACTCAGTGTACAAAATATCTATGGGTCATAATAAACCTTCGCTTTAAAAGGGACAGTCACAGGAATCCTAAGTGCCTAAATGGAAGAGTGTCTTCAGTTCTGATCATTGGTTAGGAGTTTAACGCCATAAACGACTCAAAGGATGGGAGGTGGGTCAAAGACTCTTGACCTTAATGACCCTATTAGTGTAACCTAAACCCTGCTTTAGAGTTGTTCTGTACTTTATCTCTGATCTGTCTGCTGTGTTCCTTCATGATGCTGTTCTTTCACCACTGTTCTCCCACACACTTCTGAAGCCTTCCTAGAATATTGGTATTTACGCTGAGATTAAATTACTGACACAGACTGTAGGAAAAGGAGAATGAATATAAATGCTCACCATACCTTTCAACTTTTTATTTGCAGTATTTTGGAAAACTGTATATTATAATAATAGTGCACAACCTTGTACTGGTCTGTCACATTGAAATAGCAATAAAATACACTTAGATTTGTGGCAACATGTTAAAGTTACTTTGAATGAAAGAAACAAGCAAACAAAATCATAACAATGGGGCGACTGTGGCTCAGTGGGAAGAGTTGTCTTGCAATCCTAAAATTATGGGTTTGATTCCAGATTCCTCAAGCTGCCTACTGATCTGCTTATCAGTGTATGTGGTGTGTTTGTGAGTGCGACTGGGTGAATGTGCCTCTAGTCTTAAGCAGTTATGATTGGTGATAGCTAAAAAAAAAAATTGTTTTTTCTCTGATTAGTGATTTCTAAAGCAATTTTGTTTGTATACATTTTGAATCAGCTGGCTATGCAGCAGCAAATTGGCTGCTAGCGTGGTCGAAGCTGAGTTGTTCTGCTTGGTTGGGGGATGGGGAGTCTGGGGACTTTAAATGAACAGAAGTCACATGAGAAGGGGAGGAGGAGGAAGAGGCGAAAGAGGGAGGAGGAACGGATAAGGAAGGAGATGGATGTACTGGAAAGCAGAGTTTCTTTGTCTTCCAGTGTGATTATATGGGAGTTAGGGAAAAAATTAACATAAAGACATGTTGATACAGTATAACATGTAACTCCCTGTAGAATCAAAAACAAATAGAAAAAAATCTTCTTTAAATTAAAAGGGGAGAAAAAGAATATTGGGATGAGCCTTGAAGACGTGAGTTTTTGACCAGATTTCACAGGCGCTAGATTTCTTAGTTATGAATTTATTAGCTTTTTTAATTTGTTATGTAAAAAAGAAACAATTTTATTAAATAAATAAATAAAACTGCAAAATACTGTAAAAAAGCCCATGTACAGTATTTGTTCTTGAACTTTTTTTATCTGTCAAACTTAAACAAGTTAGTTTTCTCAATTTCTTTTTATTTATAAAACATATCATAAGAACAAATTTAAATAACATATTATATTTTGCCTCAAATTAAAACTTGGTGTGAAAATACTACTGATTGCAAGAGAAAAATCTCAAAGAAGGCTCTTAGGATTAACTGCACTGTACCATAGGATTAAACAACAACAACAAAAAATGGTTGCCGCATGTAGAGTGCTTGACAGGAGGGGAGGATAGGTTGAGGGTTGAGGGACTGTACATATCCATCTGTCAAGGAAATAAAACATGATCACGTCATCTTCACTGTCGTCTAGTTATGGTTTCATCTAAGAGACCACAGGCCATCTGCTCAGAAACATGAAAGGTCACTGGTGACCATTGATCGTGCATTGTATCCATGCATTGTTTAATGACCACCAAGGTCAATTAATTAACTGTTTGCTTGGTGTTTTAATGGTACTGGGCTAATTTGAGCCCTGTGATTAATTCAGAGTCCCCAGTGGTGGAAATGACCCTTACTGTTAACGGCGGGATTAGGAGCACAACAATGGATGACAGATGACTGACAGAGCACGGAGTGGCTTTGGAAAGCTGTTTTCATGTTTGCATTGCATATTTTAATGAGCACATTGTGCTCACGGACTCAAAAGATGAAATGACCATATTGCCCATGGAGTTCCGACTAAAACAGGAACATATTGGAAAGAAGCTCTTGTTATTTTTGTGAGGTCAACCATTATCATGAACAAAGGCTGTGGATGTATGGCTAAATATTTTAATTCACACAGCGAGGACACTACAAGGGTTCATTATAAATGGCAGGATTTTCAATGTGTAAATAACTGACACAAATGCAGCTTTGAATAATGCTGGTTGCATATACAATAGGCATAATAGGCATGCAAACTAATGATGTTAACCTAAAGTTATATTATTTGCATAAAAGACATTAAAAATCATATATAGCGAAATATTTTTTTATTTATTAAAAATCACTTCAGTTTGTTTTCAGCTGCAATTAGAGGTGTTACAATACATCCAGCTAAGAAGACTGGACAAAATCAGATACTGTGTTGACAAGAACGAAATGAGACCAGATTTTAATTTTTTTTCCCAAACACTAATAATCCTCCTTTCCTAAGTTTGACACCCCTGTGTAAATAATTTAGAATAGCTGATTTGTCCATGCTTGCCTTTTTTACATGTACTCTAATGTCATGAAAAGTATTGAAAAAGCTGTTTATGAGTAAAAGAATCTTAAACTGTGTTTTGATAAATCTCTATTCAGGTGGAATTACTTAGTTTGGGTCCCAGCAGTCCAAATGTTCAAGAGTGATGCCACTTCATATGTCGTTAGCAGCTAACGGTTAGCCAGTCATAGTATTCTCACGGTGCTTCCAAACTTCTTGCGTCTTTCTGTCACTCTGACTTGTTTTATCTGCTGAGTACTTAATATGCTGCTGTACAAAGGATGGAAGGTCCAGGTGATTTCTTTGATGCTTTCGTACCAAGTGTTGTTGGCCAGCCTGTCTTTATAATAACAGTCTCAGACTGAAATATAGGGTATCAAACCAACAGCACCCACCTTCATATTCTAAACTAGTGTTGCTAACTTTTGAAAATCGAAATATGAAACACTCACTTTTTTTTGTCAGCGGATTTGTGTTTTGGTGGAGAAGAATTTGCGGGTAATAAATCATAAATCCAAACTGTCACATGCATTTTTACTACAGGTCCACTCATGAAACTGCAGCCAAAATCTTTTTAGGTTTCTGAATTTGATGGTCAAATAACCTAAACCTAAACCCTAAGTTCTTAAATAGTGGAGAATATTCTTCTTCTCTTGTTAAATCCAAAGAGCTACCCTCCAAAAATATACATAATACTGCACTAACAGCAGTCCCCTGTAGAATTTCAGGTAACCAGGGATTTAGGGCATATTCTAGGGGGTCTTTTTCCTGTTCTCATTTTAGCAAATTAAAGTTTACTTACTTTTTAAGGAAGATTATAACAGGATGAGAAAAACAAACTTCAGTGAGTTTTTTTTCTGTGTTTTTCACCCTGAATCTTGAGATGCTGCATTTTTCATATACTTGTAGGGGAAACTGTGGGAAAATGCATTTAAAAAAGATTATTGTGGCATGTTTCAAGAAACTTTGACTCATTAGATGTCACCTCAATCAAATGAGTTATAGCCTTTTTAAAGCATTTCCATTCGCAAGTTCCACACTGAAAGTTAACTCGAAACTTTCTTAATGTTGTCTCTTTCCAGATTCATCATCCTTGCATGTGTCAGGTCCTGGTGCTCTCCTCCAGACCTTTTGGCTGTGCCAAGATAATATCTCTGAGCTGTGGGTGAAGAACTTAATCTTCTTCTATTTTGAGGCAGAGCTTATCAGATTTCCTGGCTTTGATTAAACACAGAATCTAACTGAGCTGTTTTAGGCTCAGCAATTAGTACACACTGGCTGTTTTTCTAAATATCCTCTCATGGCTTCTTATATTTGTTGATACAAAATCTTTGAAAAAGATCAATAAAAAAAGTTTTAAAAAACATTTGAAAAATTATGTATTTTATTTAGTTTTAATATTAATAATATTTAAATATAACCTCATTGTGTGGAGTACATTTTTTAGGGTTTTTAGTTTGGTTTTCGTAACCAAATAAAAATGAGTTTTCTGTTTCTGAGAATAGAGATGACTAACTGGTTAAAAACATTTTAATGTCAGTTACAAAGTATTGGTTCAGTCCACTGGCTATCTGACCGTTTTGAGATTGATTTAAACCTTTCACAGATTACTTTTAATGTTTTAAAAGGTCTGGTCCCATCTTTATTATGTGACACACCTTTAAGGACATCCTGGTCAACCCGTTCTCCTACATGTTCCTAGATCCCTTCACTACTCAGACCATGGATGCACATGTCTGTGTAGAACTCATTTTTTTTCGTTGATCATAGTTGGACATCCTAAATAGCTTTTATGAATGTTATTTTCTTTTTTCTATGAGCTTTTTATTCCTTTTTATTGTATTTAACTTTTCCTTTTACTCTATTTTATTTAATTGCTGGTTTGTTTTAATCAGCTTTTTTTGTTTTTAAAAATGCTGTAGAAATAAATTGTAAATTGACATTGGACTTCCCTCTTAAAAGGCGAATATTTTGGAAACATGATGACAATGAATGAAATAATTTTAATTTATTTAGCCTTATTTCCCTAGTCTATAATTTTTTTCTTTGTTGTAAAGAAAATGTATCTAACGAATCAATAATCTATTCAAGTTTGTGAAGCACAAAATAAAAACTCTTCATTTTCATTTATGCCGTTTGCATCAAATGTAATGTTCTGTATTACATTGTTTTACCAGTAGGAGTCAGTGTTAGTCCGCTAAGGTTCTGCTGGGCTCATCTGCTGCTGTATATCTTCCACCAACCTGACATGAACGTCACCATTTCTCATCCTTATGTAGTGCTCATTTCAGCATATTTATCATATAAGAATCTGTGACTGGGATCTTTAAGGACCCTTAGTCTATAATATGTAGTCAGAACAAAAGAAGTGTAAGCAATTCAGCATATACCTTTTTATATATATGCAACTTTTACCACCAAGCCTTCACATTAGGCATTACATTCTGACCCAAGTAAATTTTATTTGAACATATCCTTTTTAACAGCAATGCACGCTGGTCTCAGTGTGACCACACATTGCTATATGTTGTTTGCAGGAAGTACTGGCATGTGACCAAGTGTTATGTTCCTGCTTCTGTTTTGATAGCAGTTTTTTGTCATAAAATTGCATTTCCCATTTGTGATGCTAAACTTTGTCCTACCACTGGAGGATCCACATCAGCTTTTCAAGTCTCACATAAAATCAGTGAATAGTCTGGTAAACTATACTTGTACTTAAATTATTTAATTTAGATTACTAAATTTAGTTGATTAGTAAATCTACTTAAATTAGAATAAAAGACAGAAGCACAAAGTCATTGGTGACAAATGTCATGGAAAATGAAAATATGGAGTAAAATACAATATTAGCTGACTAATTGCTTCAGATCATTCATTGACTGCATGTAGTTAGCATGGCTGAAAGATCGCTCTGAACAGTTTGTCTGACTTTATGCATTCATTAGATTCGTACCTGTGTGTTTTAGTGTGCCTGTGAAGAGCATATACAGTCATGGTGACAGAAAGTACTTCAGGGTTTCTTGGGTTTACTTACGTTTTCAGAAATGTTTCCACTTTGGATTCATCTTTCTGTAACAAACATGGTAACACAGTGGAAACTGTAGTATAGTGAGTTTGAATTTAGATTAAAATCATTTAAAAGCTTGTAAAGAACAAGTTGTTTATACAGTGCTGTGATAAAGTGTTTTTAAAATCATCTCAATCGGAGATTGAGATGATTTTTACTAGGTATTGAGTAGGTATTGACTAGATGTTTGACTAGGCCCCTTCAAAACCTTAATTTTTTTTTCTTTGGCCATTTAGAGGTGGGTTTGCTAGTGTGTTTTGGATCAAAATGTAACCAGACTGTTAGATGTCATGACTTTGTTTTTCCTCTGTTCTTAAATTTCTTTGGATCAGGGCATGATGTGTTACTCTTTGAGATTTTTTGTCAACTTTGTGTTGTCAGCCAGGTTCTGTTTAAGTGATTTCTTTATTCTTTGGGTTTGGCAGTGATTCTGAACTAAAACATGTGGGTAAGCTAAGTTAATTCATGATTTAATAGAAGGGGCAATTACTTTTTCACACAGGGCCAAGATGGTTTGGAAGTCTTTTCCATTAACGAATGGAATCATCTAAAAACTGCTTTACGTGTGTAGTCAGATTATCTTTGTCCAATGTTGTCCAAAAGAGTGGTTTGATGATCGGAGGCATGTAAATGTTACAAAAAAATGTAAAACTGGAAGAAACCTGAAAGGAGACAAATAATTGCTTTATGGGCTGTAGGTTGAAAACCCTATAATTAACAGAGGGCGTAGATTCTTTTTTCCATGACTGTACCATCTGAAGTGAGGGAAGTTTGGACCCAGATACCGGCAACTGAACAGCTAAGAGATTCATATTGTTGTTTGCATCTGTGCCTAAGTTCCCTTTCTTTTAATTTTTATACAACAACTGGAATATTTTTTTACATGATTTTTTTCCAGGATCGTAATAACCTTTGCACATGATTTTCTTAGCAAAAACACACGATTATAATACCGCTGCCTTTGATTTAAAATCTGTCTACACTTCTGAAGGTTTTTTCACTTTGTTAACTTGAGCTCAAACACAATATTTCATATCAAATAATGTCAAAATTGAGTGAGGACAAAGAGCTAAACAACTAGATTTAAAAGTCTATCATTATCATTTCAAACCTATAATTATCACATATATCTAGTGATGTATTTTTCTATTCTACAGACGAAGAGAGTAGTTTAAATTTGGTTTTCTATATAACTTTGGATCAGAATCATAAAATCAAGCAATCCACAAAACATGTATTTTTACATTTTTTCAGTTATATAAAGTTTGTTACTAAACCTGATCCTGTCTGAATATGTTTGTAAGGAACAAACTAAAAAATAACAGAGATGTTTCTGCTTTGGTCATTCCAGCAGGGAGTAGTAGAGATCCACTTTCTCCCGGTCCTGTTAGAGGCGCTCCTGCTGAAAGTGTAAATAAATCTGTGCCTCTCTCTCTCTCTCTCTCTCTCTCACACACACACACACACACACGGACACACACACACACAAACAGAGAGAGAGATTGAAAGAGAGAGAATGAGAATTGCATTAATATTAAGTATGTTGTAATTTTGCCCCTTGTCATACGTCTTGAAGGGCTGAATCCACTCTTACACACAGAATTATGAAAGAGACATTTGGGTCAGAACATTTTTTCTGATGGATCACCACTCATCCCTTTTTCCGGGATAAAAACTGCATCCCAGCTCACCATAACAACAATACTCGGCAGGCAGCCAGCCATAAAAATATGCTTCTCTGCATGAGACATAGCTAAACAGTACAGGAAGAGCACTAATGTTATTAGGTAAGGTGAAGAATATAAACAAGGCAATATTTGGAGAAAGTTAGAGTTACATGATTTCAGGTTTTGGGAATACAGCATTTCTGTAACATTATTTCGGGACTGTTTGAATATTTTAGTAATTAAGAACACTGTTGAATAAACCCTTTGATGAACTGGGTAATTAGATATAAAAGTCAGGTCAGCTGCTTCCAACCGTTTTCCTTAAAACCTCCTATTTAAATCAACAAAACCAGCTGTGCCAGTCCGTTCCTCCACCATTACTGTGCTTGCTACCTAGAGTCAGTTTACTAATTTATTATTTAGAAATCAGGAACTCACTTCTAAGAACCTTGAATTTATTCTTAGCTTCGTCCAGAGATGCGATGTGTGCAGCATCAAGTTAAAGGTTTTTGTTCATTCTCAGCAGATGCAGAAATCTATACGCTCTTGTGAAAAAATATTTGTACTCTAACAGATTTCTTCTGGGTTTGTTTTTTTCTTTGTAAAACATAACAGTTTTATAGATTATCGAACTGATTTTAATGTCAGGCAAAAATAACCTGAGTAAAAACAAAAGGGAGTTTTTAAATGATTTCATTTATTAAGAGACAAAAACCGGGTCATATGAGAATAAATGTTGGCTCCTACACCTAATATCCGGTTGTGTGACTCTTGGCTATAATACCTGCAATCATGTGTTTTTTAAATATTTGGCAATGAGTTTTTTACAACACTAAAGAGGAAATGTGGTCCACTATTCCTTGAAGAATTGTTTCAAATCAGCCACAACGTAGGGTTTTTGAACTTGAGCAGCCTGTGTAAGGTCATGCCACAGCACCTCAATCAGATTTTATTCCTCACTTTAACTAGGCCACTCCAAAACCTTCATATTGCCTTTATTTATTTATTTTTGGCCATTCAGGTTGACCTGTTGGTGTGCTTTCGATCATTGTCCTGCTCCATAACCCAAGCACACTTGAATTAAAGGTCACAAACTGATGGCATTCTCCTTCAGCATTTTCTGGCAAAGAACAGTATTCGTGGTTCCATCAAGTTCCTTAACATCAAAAAGGCAAAAAAACCCAGGTCAAGAAGCAAGCCCGTCATTACACGTTTTTTTCTGAAAGAGAGAGAATGCTGATGGAAAATGAAATGTATCTTCCAAGAAGTTAATTTTGTTCTCTCTTCAGTCCACAAAATATTTTCTCAAAAGTCTTGGGGATTGTCAAGAAACTTTTTTAAAAATTAGAAACACCCTTTTTCACTCACCCTTTCCTTTTATTGAATCACGAACACTGACATTAAGTGAGGCAAATGAGGTCTCCATTCCTTTGGATGTTTTTCTGGCTTCTTTTGTTCCTTCTGCATAGGTTGTCAATGCAGTTTAGGGGTACCTTTGAAAGGCTAGACACTCCTTAGAAGGTTGCCCACTGGTACATGTTTTCTCCATTTGAGGATAATGGCTCCCAATGTTGTTTGTTGGGGTAACACAGCCTTATAAAATGGCTTTGCAGCCTTTCCCAGACTGATATAAGTCAATGACTTAGTTTCTCATCTGTTGAATTTCTTTGGATCAAGACATGGTGTGTTGCTTTTTGAAATCATCCAGCCTACTTCATGCTGTCAGACAAGTTCTACTTAAGTAACTTCTTGATTCTGTACGCCTGCTAATTATCAGGCCTGCTGTGGCTAGTGAAGTTGAATTCAGGTTTCTAAAAATGTGGTTAAATAATGAAAATAATTCCTCTTTAACAAGTTGGGAATCACTTTTTTTCTACTGTGAGCAGGTTGGTTTGGATGGCTTTTTACTTTTGCAGTCATTCTGGTCATCTTTGTTTAATATTGACATTATTTTGATGATCTAAAATGTTTAAGTGTGACTAAAAAAGCAAAAACAAAAGAAATGTGTAAGGGCCAAATTTGTTTTCACAACTCTGTGTGAATTGCCCTGTACTTTGTGTTTATCCTGGCTGAGTTCAGCATTATATCTGTTGATAATCCACAACTTTTGTTCTGTGTTCCTTTAAAAAAAATCACAGGTATTCTGTGCTAAAAATGTAGAAGTGCAACAACTCCAAGAGTTGTTGTTGAAAATCTGTAAAGATGCACACTTTGGACTGTTCCATCTGTGATCTGTATCATCTACGGTCCTGATTTTTCTAACACACGTCTGTGCTCGAGTTTGTGCATGGTGATTGAGGTTGCTGCCATTTAAATTTTACACCAATAAAACAATGAAGTAAATAACATAAATAAAGTGAAAAGCACTAGGTAAAGTTTATTATGCCCACAGGTGATGCTGTTTCAAGAATTAAAATGCACTCACCTGCAAAGTTACTGTTTATGTTGTTCTGTCATGCTAAGCGAACCTGTTTACAGTAGAGAATGTTTTTTTTTTGTAAAGATCCTTATCCTAAGACATTTGAGGCGTTCTCCCCTGATCTTCTTATCTACCTTCTATCTGCCCCTCTCACACCTAACCGCAACAGAAGTATGTTCATGCACTAAACAGTATGCAGTCATGTCAAAAAAGAATCAAATCTCCGATTTGGCCTAAGGGATCATTCCAATGAAGTCATTTGAACAATAATTTTTGTATGTTTACATGAAACGCATATTTTAACTGAAATCGACACCATGTGGAGCTTTCCCACATTTATGTTTCTGTTAAGCCTTTGACCTTCATGCATCAAAAGTAAGAAAAAAACACACTTACCATACAGAGCTCTTTTATCAAGCTGAACATGCCAATTGGAGTGAGCTGGCTCTAGAGGAGACCCTGTATTGGTTTACCATGTTGAACTGAGAAGCACCTACTGCGTTCAATTGTGCCAACAGTGTGTTGCACACCACAAAGACCGGTGAAACAAACATTTATTGACAAGCCAGATGTTTTGGACAGCGGACTGTCAGCTTTGTTTATAGAGACCCATGATTTAGGTTATAGCAGAAAAGTACACATTGCCTTTTTATGCCCCCCAGATTCCATGTCCAAATGAGCGTATGTGTCTCTGTGTGAACATAAGGTGTTGATGTTCTTCCTAATATAACACTCTAGAAGGCTAGAAAAAATCAATGTATCCTAAAAATATAGAGGAAAGGGAGTGGGCTTAAAGCCCTTGAAGAAAGGGGTTTAGTGGAAGGTGAACATAGACCAGCCCTGCCCAAAAACTCAACACAAATATTCACATTTTTTACCATAGTTAACCACAAGCCATGTAGGAGACACAAACATGTGGAAGAGTGGAAAGTGCTGGTCAGATGATTGCAAAGCGAGACCACTGCAGATGTCGCTTGGAAGACATCATCACTACTGTGAAGCATGGTGGTGGCAGCATCATGTTGTGGGGATGTTATTCTTCAGCAAGGATCCCAAAGCTGGTTGGAGTTAATTGATGGATTTTGTTAAATTCGGGGCAGACCTGGAAATCAACTTTTTAGAAATTTGTCCAATAAAGCATTTGCATTTCCTCAGTCCTTCGAGCCAACAACGCCTCTATTAAAAACAGAATTTTGTATTTGACTAATTTAGTTTAGCTCATTATTTCTTCTTTGTTTTGTCCTTGCTGTTGCTCGCATGTTTCGGAATGCCTCCTGATTTTATCTTCTGGAAAGCATTCTGTCCTGCCTGTGCTGTGTGTTAAAATTGTTATAAAAATAAAGATTAATTGGTAACAGTTTGTTGGTTGTACTTCAGTTGGGAACAAAGGGGAAAGGGAAGGAGGAAGGGTGTCATTGGGGACCCAAAGCCACTGTCCGCCAAACCTGGCAATTTGCCCGCAAAAACCCCAGGTTGTAGTGACACAGTCCTACACACCCAAAGCACACAATAAAGAAGGAGTGATTTGATTTCCGTGACCCACGTTATGGAAGGAGCTAAATACAGTGCAGCCTTGGAAGAAAACCTGAAAAAAAAACACGAGACTGGGGCAGAAGTTCTCTTTCTAGCAAGACAATGATCCTAAACATGCAATCATAACTAGAGTGTAATAGTTTAGATGGAAACATGTTCATGTGGAAGAATGGCACAGTCATAATCTAGAGCTAAATTTAATTAAGAATCTGAAGCAAGAATTTATGTAGTCTGAACCTCTGCCCCAGTTTCAAGTGTTGTGTTTTGGGAGCGGTGAACTGTGTCACTACACCCTCGGAGGTCACTGCAGTACGAGTTGCCAGGTTAGGCTGGGACGCAGCTGGCTTTGGTTCCCCAACGGTCACTCATTCCTCCACTCTTCCACCTATTGTTCCCACCTGAAGTAAAACCAATAAACAAATATTTCCCAACAGAACAATAGCCCCCCCCAAACACATGGAATGTTGTCATGGATACGTCGCAGACCCATGACAGATTTAATGCCTGCATGTGTGTGTATAAGTGTCCGCACTGCTTTGGGTGAATGTATTCATCAGGCACAGATTCCTATAGGGGCTGCTGCTTCACTGGTCTGTGCACTTTCCTCTCAACAAGCTAAAGGTCAAATGCCTCCTCTTATTGTGTTGCAGCTGTGCTCACACACAAACCAGCCCTTAAACATGTGTGTGTGTGGATGTGTGAGAGAGAGAGAGAGAGGCAAGACTGAGTGAGTTTTGAGCTTCAAGGTACAAAGCAAAGACAGAGAATGAGGATAAGTTAAGCATCCAGGCTGATGAGTCCCTAATGACAACACTGGACACTTCTTTGCTGGACAAGCATTTAGAAAATAAATAATAATAATAAAGGATCAGATTAGTTTTTTAAACACACAAAGAAAAACAGGATTATACACATGTCCTAATCTTAACCCCAAACACCCAAACACATGTGTTTATTATAAAGAGGCTTTTTTCTGGCCTGAACGTGACATACCATACCTGCCAGTAAAGCCATGTGAGTGTTTAGGATTTCAGCCTGGTCAAAACCTAAATTTGATGAATAAGAAGATTTCTTTTTCAAATAAACTGAAGCTTAGCTTGAATTTATTAGCTGGGAAGATAATGACGTGACATTTCTAACGAAAATACTGCATATTGTTCTCCCTTTGGTCAGTAGTCTGTGACAGAATTTTCTAAACTGTTTTATTTTAGATGCATTTTTTCCTGCCGCTGCCCACTGCTTTTACTTTCCCTGGAAGCTGTGCCAGAGCCTCCAGGATGCTTTCAACATGACCTCTGGGACAGTTGCTGAAAATGGTATGCATTAAATATGTTGAAAGTGGGTGACAACAGGAAGAGACTGGGATCTCACTGGGAAAGAATGATTGTAATTTTTGCCTATGCAAAACAATTGTTCAGCAAGCAGCAGTAGAAATAACAGTCCTACAACCTGTCTATGCTAAGATAACGTTAAAGCAGGGTTGCCAACTTTTCACTGGACCTTGGAGTGAGACTTTTAAAAAGTAAGATGCTGCTTTGTTAATTAAATCTACATGTATCGAGGATACACTCTCAATTTGGATATGGAGTGTCAACCGTGACGCACTCACCTTAAAATTCAAGGCTCAACATAATAGCTTAGCCAGACACACCCACATTAAATGCTAATGTCTCTGGAAAAGATAAACAGCTATGTCTAAAAGTATACAGATGTTGGAACAAATATAACATTTTTTTAGCTGTTTAAATTAATGATAAATTATTTCCTGTTTGAAAATTCAGGTACAGCTGGAAGGGGCTTGAAGGTGGTGCTTGCCCAGTGACCCTTCACACAAGAATAGCTACTGGCTACAGCAACTCAGAATATCTATCTTAGGTGAGAATGCAACAGTAGAGAAACCCACAGTTCCAATTCTTCTCTTCTCTACTGCAGTTTCATCAAAGTGCTGTGGACAAGTCTGAAACAAAGATAACAGCTATGACAAAATATGTGTTAATTATTATTAGCTTTGTAACTTTGGCAGTCAATGACCACTATGTGTAATCTGGGATATGTAAATTTGAGCAAACATACTGTAGGCCTCTTTTCCATTCACGGTTCCAGCACTACACAGCTCCACTCTATTCGATCTCCCTCCACTCTGCACGAAAGATGTTGTGTTTCCATTTACTCACTGATGGCTAGGGTTATGGCTTGAAGCCCTGCCTCCAGCCATTAGCGTTCTGCACTGTGCCGCTGTTAACCCTTAATGTCTTATGGTTTGCTGTGAGCCTAATAAACATGAGATAAGTTTCAAGTACAAACATACAAAGTAAAATTAACAGTAGGGCCTCCTACAGTTTTTTCGAACCACTGCCACAGCTTTCGGTTTTATCAGCTTTAGCCATTGTGGTCCTTAATATATTCGTTGTTGATTTCGAGATTTTTTAGCTTTTCCTGCACTGCAGTGTGCGGAAAAAGCCGTAGCTTGTCATTCTCTCCGCTACCTCGCTGAATACTTTTTCATGCCGCTGACATACAACTGACCAAGTGCATGGCCAATCAGTGAACAGCAGGATGTTCATGCCACATGTTGGCCCTGCTCAGCCCCGATGGGAGACACCTTCATATTTCTGTCACCTCATTACTCTAAGCACTTACGTCCACTAAGTGCTCCATAGTACCAGTAAGTCGCACAATGTCCTTTAAACTCAATCCAGAGAAAACATTGTTTCGGTCCCAAAAATGCAGTTAGAGATCAGCACTCGACCTAACTCAATGACAATGAAAACTACAGAGAATGCCAGATATGTTACTTAGGTCATAGACTTAGACCTTAATTTTAGCAGCCACATAAATCGTTTTACTAAATTAACCGACCATCATCCTTACGTAATGAGGTATTTAAGTCAAAGAAAGAAAGGACACAGGAAAACAGGTATGAGTATATATCTTTACTGAAGCTTTGTTATAAAGATCAGAACTTTATCAGTTTTTTTTTACAGTTCTCATGTTATTTATTTGTTTTAAATCTACATCTTCTTTTTTATACAGTGCACTTTATTGCACTTCATTTGTTATTTTTTATTCTTTGAATTCCCTTGCGTATTAATTGAGGTACACTTCTAAACTTGCCTTGTTTCATCTAGTCCACCAGTAAAACATTTCCACTCTGAAAGACATTTGTCAACATCAGCACTCAAATTATTTCCCCCAAGCATGGTTGGACTGAATTTTAATGAATGTCAGCAGTTTTGTTTGGATATTGGAGGCACCTTCAACAGCTGCAAAATGGAAATAAAAAAAGATTGTGATGTAGAAGCTGTACAGTACCGTGCTTTGGCACTGCTCACTCCATTATCCAAATCAACGATATTGATTTGGGCAGTTTTAAAAAAATTTGGGGAGGCATTCAGAAGAAGGATACAAAGTTGAGCCTGCAAAAAATAAAGTGAAAGGGGAAGATGCGAAGGGAAATAATTTGCACTGAGTTTACAATACGATTTTGGTGGAAAATGCCAGATATTTTTTCGCTGTCACAACATTGAGTGATGGTCATTGTGAAAAGCCTTAACAAGCAACAACTTCAAAACACTGTACAGGTACATCAAAGAAAATTAGAATATGCGTTCTGGGGGGGTTTTGTTTTCGGATTTAAGACCTTTTGAAATGACAACCCCTTAAACGGTATTAAACAATCTTTTCATGTAGCCCCCATTTCTGTTATAAAACTGTTTTGTTTTTCATTGATCTTTTGTGATATTTTATTCTTCTAATAAATTAAATATCGCGTTTACATTAGCTTTAATTGGAAAATCATCATAATGAACGGAAATGAAGTCGAGAAAGTATCAGTTAATCTTTATAGTGTTTCACTAAGTGAATTAAGTTACTGAAATAAAGGAACTTTTGAGAAGCACCTGTATATAAAATCAATTAGAGACATGAAGTCCTATTTTTGATGGATTAACAAAACAAACCCTGCATCCATACAGATAAATTCCACATAATTAATACCCCCATAAGAAGAGAGATTAAATGTGACATAACTACATGAAACAAACCAGTTCTTTGCTTTTTTGTTTTTGTTGTTGAAAACTGGTCCTAGCAGCACCATAAACGGCAAATGTAGTAGGAACTTGAAAATAAAAGCTGATTATAGGACAAAAATTAAAATTAATTTCAATTATTTATTGTTTTCATTTATTCCAGTGGATTTCATCCATAAATGGTAAGATCATTGTATTCCTTTTTATTAAACCAATAACTTTCAGTGATGTTGGGAAAATATAATGCAAAAAACAACAAAATCATCATAGTAACAACAAACAATAACATAACATAAACACAAAACAAACATATAACAATAGCTGTAACTGTAAATCTTGTTAGTCTGTCAAGCTGAATAAAGCTCATTTTAGTTTCACATACATAACTGGGCTTCCCTCCGGCTTCCTCCCACAGTCCAAAAACCTGTTAGGTTAATTGGTTTCTCTAAATTGTCCTTAGGTGTGAATGAGTGTGTGCATGGTTGTTTGTCCTGTATGTCTCTGTGTTGCCCGGTGATGGACTGGTGACCTGCCCAGGGTGTACCCCACCTCTCGCCCGTAGACTGCTGGAGATAGGCACCAGCTCTCCCCGTGACCCACTATGGAAGAAGCGGGTATAGAAAATGGATGGATGGATGTTTAATATATTTTCTACATTTGCTATTTAATCTGAAAGCTTAAACTGTGCAACTAGAAAACATGAAATGCAATTGAAATGGACACACATCTCCTAGGTTGTGTAGTGGTCTTACTTAGCATAGTGTCAATCAATATATAATTTTTTAGCTCACAAATTACAGTTTACAAAACTCTAAGTTCACCTTTACAGTCATAAAAGGAACAGAGGCTATCTAATGTGGAAGGGAGAGAGTGAAGTGAAAAACTGACCTTAGAAAACACACTTTTCCTAATAACTCTGGAGTGGAGAGACGCACGTCGGTCGAATTTCTCACCCTCAAAGAGGATGTTAATACGTATGTCTCTGAAGGTTTTTCGACCGTACCCCTGTTTCAACTGTACCATGTCTACCTATTATTTATTTTTTTTCACAATAGTGCACCACAATTCATGCCCTAGTGGGAAATATATGAGTAACACTTCTTGTGGTTCCAACTTTGTGTGTGTGTGAGCATCCTCAGAGCACCTGCACTGGCATCGGAGCACACGCCTGATCCGTAGTCAGTGCACAGCTTGGCTGAGCTCTCAGAGACCCTGCTGACATCACACCATCCTGCCACATCCGCACAGGCCTAGTGCCACTGTCTGCTTTTAACCCCTGTTTTGCACAACGGCCCGTTCTATGAGGTCTTTCATTTCTACTGGTCCATGTCATGGGTTTAGCTATGAGCTCATTTCCCAGACCAGGGTCCAGGGGATGTTTAATTTGGTCCGAGGTTCCAGTTATTTGACTTAAAAGGAGGTGATGGTAATGTGTTTATGTGCTGCTCATTTAAAGGAAGTCTGCAGATCCTGGATATGCACATTTACCCAAGAAGCATGTGAGTGGAGGAGGCTGCAAACCCTTAAATATCTGCTGAGTGAAAAGTTCCTCTAGGCTGACATTGTCAGTAACAATGTTACTTTTTAAAATGTTTCCAGTTTTGAAGTCCATCCTATGGAGATTAAATGTGAATCTCCAATATTGTGTGTGCTGATTTGTCGGCTACCCAAATGTAATAAAAAAATTTTTTTTTGGATAAAAATTTCGACTTTTTTCGGGGATATTTTTAATTAGCCCTTTTTTAGTTGGCTACTTTTTTAAACTCAAGCTGCTCACCAGAGACTTTGGTTCTTTTAACCTGACTCACGAAGTGACTGCTCCACAGATGATAAGCAACACAACCTGGACTTGGTTTTAACTTTTAAATCTGGTTTTTCTGACCACTTGCCAGATTTTTTTTTCATTTTGCCTCCACGCTACCGTCGGCTGATCAATCCACTGAGAGCCTCATTGTTTAGTGCTGTTTTTCAGACTATGCTTTTTTACCACTGTCTGCACCTACATTGTGGATGTTGTTGCTTGTTGCTTTAAGACTAAAAGCTGCAAATCAGCTACAGAACCGTGGCTTAATGACAACACCCGTGTGCTCTGACGCGAGTGTCAGTGAGCTGAAAGGAAATGGAAGAAGGACAGGCTTCACCTTTCCTTGGAGATCTTGCAAAACTGTTTAACTGATAATCAGGCTGCTGTCAAAAACACAAAGGCTCAGTTTATTTCTAGGTTTGTATCTGAAAACAGCAACAAAGCTCAAATTATTTTTTTATCTCTTTAAGACTCTGCTGAATCCAAGTGATTCAACTTGGCTGGAACCTTCTTTTTCACTTTTATTTTTATTGACAAATTGTGTGCTGTCAGGTCTGTACCCCATCATTCTCCCCCAGATCCTGCTTAGCCCCTTTTTTGCTGGGGTTTTTAAAACAGTTTTAACTTTGTCCATCTCCAGATTTAGAAAAAGTCCCGCCCTGAACCTTCATTTGTCCGGTGATAGCATTCCTCCTAGACTGTTGAAGGAGGTTTTGAGTGCTGTGGGTCCACTTATTTTTAATTTAATTAACATCTCTCAGCCCTCATGTTGTGTCACAGCTGCCTTTAAGCATGCTTTGGTCCAACCTCTTCTTAAGAATAGCAACAAAGATCCAAATGTTTCGGCAAACTTTAGGCTGATGTCTAAAATGCCTTTCCTTTCTAAAATATTAGGTTTGTAACTAATTACAGGAGCATCTAAAGCCTCATGGGATAAATGAGAAATTCCAGCCAGGTTTTAAATCATGTCACAGCACAGAAACGTTTCTTAGAGTTCTTAATGAACTGTGTTTAACTGCAGATTTAGGAGTCCCTGCCGTTTTAATTCTTCTAGACTTTTCCACGGCTTTTCACTCAGTGGACTATGACATTTTATTAAATCGCTTGGAGCAGTTCGTTGCTGTTAAGGGCACAGCCCTGCACTGGTTTAGGTCTTATCTGTCTGACAGAAGCTTCTCTGTCCAATTAGGTACATTTTCTTCCTTAGAGGCTCCTCTGAAATTTGAGGTACACCAAGGTTCTATTTTAGGACCATTTCTCTTCTCTTTGCACTTGCTTCTTCTGGGGCATATTTTTAAAGAAAAGAAATTGTCATTTCACTGTTTTGCAGATGACACCCCGATCTATTTCCTCATAAAACCCGATATTAGTCAGTCTTGTGAGAATTTGCTAAACAGTTTAAGGGATGTCAAAATGTGGATGAAGCTGAACTTTGTGTCTAAATCAAATCAAGACTGAGGTCATTTCCTTTGATCAATCTGATCTACTGAGATGATGATCAGTGCTATTGGTCCTCTTGCCTCCTTTGGATGCCACTCTGTCAGAGTTCTTGGGGTTATTGTTGACACCGACCACAAATTTGTGAAGCAGGTCAGTGCGGTAGTCCAGTCTACCTTTGATCATTTGACGTTGATTAACAAAAATAAGCCCCATCTTCCACTGAATGCCCTTGAAAGTGTGATTAATGTTTTGTTTTTTTACCAGAGACTGGACTAGACTGGACTAGAATGGATTACTGCAGCTCCCTCTATAGTGGGATCAGCCAGGCCCTTTCGTCACTCTGTTGTGTGTAATAGTGGTATATAAATAAAGACTGACTGAGATTGCTGATCTCAATCCCACGTATCAGTTCACCTGTTATAGGTCTTCAGTTTGTGATCATGTCAGTTTAAATCACTAGCCACCTGCTCTGTTTTAGTCAGTTGTTTTCATGTGAACGTCATAAAATTTATTGTATATTTCATGCACATTATTTTGTTGTTAAAAGACTCTAAAACTCTCTAATTACATGTTACCAGATTTGTCATTAGTTGATTTTTTCAAAAAGTTGAGGGGTCTGAGTACTTGGTAAATATAGCTCTAAAGAAGCAAGGTTTGCTACAGTTTACACTAACAAGAGAAGGAAGGACATGAGACTGTCTCATCTGGAACATTATTGGTGAGTGAGAAAAGTCTAATACTAATGAAATGTATTGTGTTATCTTGCTGCATTTACTGAGGTATCAGACCGGGACTCACTATTAAATGAGGTGTATTCATATGTCTGTATTTGGGGCAAAAAATCCTGATTCGGACATTTGGACCTGTAACCTTTTAATAGAACGTCACTTAACAATCCTGAATCATCCCTTTGAACACACGCGAACACACACACACTAAATATACTAAAAATATTCCTTCACTTAACAACTTCTTCCCCCCAGAAATGCTCCTGATGGGATTAGTCATTGATGAGGGAAAGCAGCCCAAAGATGTGGACCTTGACCTTATGACGCAACCGTATGAGTAGAATTCACACACAAACAGAAGCACACATCCTGTAATCCATGGCCCTTTCTTTCAGTGTTTAACCCTTTCTCTCTCCTAGACATAGCTACTGACGGAGCTTTTACTGTAACTAACTCTATGTGCTCTCTTCAGACTCTAACATTGAAAACTGGCTCAGAGTTTATCTGTTCTTTCTTTTTAGGTGAAACGACTAAAGGAGCTACATCCATTAACATTTACCTTTTCCTTCCCATAGAAAGGACTTCTGGATCAGTGCTTCTTTGTTCTCTTTGTGTCTCTGCTCTGTTCTCTCTAACCCCCAGTCGGTCGTGGCAGATGGCCGCTCACACTGAGCCTGGTTCTGCTGGAGGTTTCTTCCTGTTAAAAGGGAGTTTTTCCTCTCCACTGTCGCTACATGCATGCTCAGTATGAGGGATTGCTGCAAAGTCAACGCCAGTGACTGTCCACTGTCTCTACATGCTCATCCAGGAGGAGGGAATGCTGCAAGTCACTGACTGGATGCAATCTGCTGGGTTTCCTTAGATAGACAAACTTTTTATCCAATTTGAATAAATAACAGAATCTGACGGCACTGTTCAATGATTTGGATTAATTGTAATGCATGTACCTGACTTTTGTGAAGTGCCTTGAGACGACATGTGTTGTGAATTGGCGCTATATAAATAAACTGAATTGAATTGAATTGAATTAATTCAGTGCTCTGACACAATGTCTTTACTTGTTTCATTACAATACGTTACGTTCTGGCCCAGATCAACTCATCTTGGCTCTGCCCTGTTTCATTTTTTCTCTTCAGGAAGCATTCTTGACATGGGTGGGAAATCACATACATGTGTGTGTGCCTGTGTGTGAGTGTTTAATACAGTACTTCTATTTAACAGTTGTAGTCACATAAACGTAGAATTCTAAATGATCATTCATAAAAATCATGGTCATGCATTTATCGCTGAAAAAAAAAAAAAAACTGGTAAAAAAAGAATGAACTGGTTGATGGGAAAACTCCATTAGCCAAACAGATGACATCATCCCCTGAAAGACTGTGCAGGGGGAGGCTGGAGGTCATTGAGATGTGGGGGTGGGGCAACAGCAAGAGGTGCATTTCAGTTCCGTTCTTAGCAGCAAGGTAAGGATGGGTGTAGAAAAGGGGCGTTTGACACTGGGTCAGTGTGTGTGTGTGTGTGCATGCACAGACCTTCTCATCTAGGCTGTGTGTGAGCATGTGGGAGTGAGTGACTCAACGTCACTCTGTTGTGTGTAATAGTGGTATATAAATAAAGACTGACTGAGATTGCTGATCCCAATCCCACGTATCAGTTCACCTGTTATAGGTCTTCAGTTTGTGATCATGTCAGTTTAAATCACTAGCCACCTGCTCTGTTTTAGTCAGTTGTTTTCATGTGAACGTCATAAAACACACGGTCTGGAGCAGGCTGTGACTCACCGTCTTCTCAGCAAGAGGTGACTTTCCTGGGCTGTCTCCATGTTCCCGCCGAAAATATCCCTCATTGTTTGTTTTTGTCCTCCCCCAGCAGTGTGAGTACTTGTCTTCTTTAACTGCACTGACATCCCTCCTTTTTCTTGTCTTTGCAGGCATTCTATCTCTTTTGACCTTCGACCCCCTTGACCTGTTGACCCTGACGGCCAAAAGAAGCGACAGAGAGCTCCACGTGCCTCTGGCCTGAAACATAGCTTGTGTGAAGTGTAAGGAAAATATATGTTCAAAGGCAGGGAAATAAAAAAAAGGAAATTTTTATAAAGCCTCTGCTTGGGACGGATGACTTTTATGTTTTGATACTTCAGATATTTGCTGATAAAGATCATGGAAATTAGAAAACAAAAGATGCAAGCTTTTTTAGCATTTGGAACATCGTTTTGCAGCTGGAGAACTCTTGATGATGTTTTTTTCTGTTTTCGGTCCACAATAACTGTGTTGAACTTTTTACTACATCAACATTTTATCTCTAAAAGCCAGACGTTTCTGAAAAGTTTTAATCAAATTCAACCTTAAGGGGCAGGTTAGAATGACCTCATTTTATTATCAGACATCTCCAAGAGGTCGTCTGGAGCTAAAAGTACAATGTAGCCATTGCGCTCCCTTAGAGGCTGGATTTGCTCACTTCCAGAGCCAACAAAAAGGTGTGTGCAATGTGAAAAAAGGGCAATGCCTTTGTGCGCATTAGCAACCAAACAAAGCTGTCTTACATAGCACAATTCTGAAAAATAATGATATTATGGGAGTTTGACGCCCAGAAAATAGCAACTGCCTATGAACAAATTAAGTTTTATTCACAGGCCAGAAGGAACTGACAGGGAATTTATGTCTGGACTTATAGGTTTACAGATTATGTAATGTTGAAATTTATGCATGTTGTATTGCCTATTTTGCCCTTTCGGCAATATAGGAAAATGCTAAGGGTGTTGTGACCCTCCAAGGGCGCCACAAAATCAGGAAAAAAATCTCTTTCATTATAATTATATTGAAATGAAAAACCACACAGATTCAAATGTAAAGCAATGCCCATTTAATCGTACTCTTACTCGTACTCGTACTCGTCGTCTTCCGCTTATCCGGGACCGGGTCGCGGGGGCAGCAGACTCAGCAGAGACACCCGGACGTCCCTCTCCCTGGACACCTCCTCCAGCTCCTCCGGGGGGAGCCCAAGGCGTTCCCAGGCCAGTCGAGAGACATAGTCCCTTCAGCGTGTCCTGGGCCGTCCCCTGGGCCTCCTCCCGGTGGGACGTGCCTGGAACACCTCCCGAGGAAGGCGTTCAGGAGGCATCCGGTATAGATGCCTGAGCCACCTCAACTGGCTCCTCTCGATGTGGAGGAGCAGCGGCTCTACTCTGAGCCCCTCCCGGATGGCCGAGCTCCTCACCCTATCTCTAAGGGAGTGCCCGGCCACCCTACGGAGGAAGCTCATTTCAGCCGCTTGTATCCGGGATCTCGTTCTTTCGGTCATGACCCAAAGTTCATGGCCATAGGTGAGGGTAGGAACGTAGACCGACCGGTAAATCGAGAGCTTCGCTTTTCGGCTCAGCTCTCTCTTCACCACAACGGACCGGCACAGCCCCCCATTACTGCGGCAGCCGCACCGATCTGTCTGTCGATATCCTGCTCCATTCTTCCCTCACTCGTGAACAAGACCCCGAGATACTTAAACTCCTCCACTTGAGGCAGGAACTCCCCTCCAACCTGAAGAGGACAAGCCACCCTTTTCCGGTCGAGAACTATGGCCTCGGACTTGGAGGAGCTGATCCTTATCCCAGCCGCTTCACACTCGGCTGCGAACCGCCCCAGCTCATGTTGTAGGTCTTGGCTACAGGGGGCCAGCAGGACCACGTCATCCGCAAAAAGAAGAGACAAAATCCTCTGGTCCCCAAATCAGACCCCCTCCGGCCCTTGGCTGCGCCTAGATATCCTGTCCATGAAAGTTATGAACAGGACCGGTGACAAAGGGCAGCCCTGCCAGAGTCCAACATGCACCGGGAACAGGTCTGACTTATTGCCGGCAATCCGAACCAAACTCCTGCTCCGCTTGTACAGAGACCGGATGGCCCCTAATAAAGGGCCCCCGACTCCATACTCCTGGAGCACCCCCCACAGGGCATCACGAGGGACACAGTGAAATGCTTTCTCCAGGTCCACAAAACACATGTAGACCGGTTGGGCAAACTCCCATGAACCCTCGAGTACCCCTTTAGAGGGTATAGAGCTGGTCCAGTGTTCCACGGCCGGGACGAAAACCACACCGCTCCTCCTGAAGCCGAGGTTCGACTATTGGCTGTACTCTCCTCTCCAATACCCTGGCGTAGGCCTTACCAGAGAGGCTGAGGAGTGTGATCCCCCTGCAGTTGGAGCACACCCTCCGGTCCCCCTTCATATGAAGGGGGACCACCACCCTAGTCTGCCAGTCCAGAGGCACGGCCCCCGACTGCCACGCAATGTTGAAGAGGCGTGTCAACACAACATCCAGAGACTTGAGGTACTCAGGGCGGATCTCATCCACCCCCGAAGCCCTGTCACTGTGGAGCTTTTTAACCACCTTGGTGACTTCAGCCTGGGTGATAAAAGAGTCCAACCCCGAGTCCCCAGCCTCTGTTTCCACCAGGGAATGCGTGATGGCAGGATTGAGGAGATCCTTGAAGTACTCCTTCCACCGCCCGATAATGTCCCTAGTTGAGGTCAGCACCCTCCCACCCCCACTGTAAACGGTGTTGGCGAAGCACTACTTCCCCCTCCTGAGACAGCGGACAGTTTGTCAGAATCGCTTCGAGGCCAACCGGTAGTCCTTCTCCATGGCCTCACCGAATTCTTCCCTGGCCCGAGTTTTTGCCTCTGCCACCGCCCGGGCCCCGGCACGCTTGGCCTCACGGTACCCATCAGCCGCCTCAGGAGTCCAAAAAGCCAACCACAGCCGATAGGACTCCTTCTTCAGCTTGACAGCGTCCCTTACTGCCGGTGTCCACCACCGGGTTCGGGGATTACCGCCGCGACAGGCACCGTAGACCTTACGGCCGCAGCTACGGGTGGCAGCATCGACAATAGATGTGGAGAACATGGTCCACTCGGACTCTATGTCTCCAACATCCCCAGGAATCTGGTCAAAGCTCTCCCGGAGGTGGGAGTTGAATACATCCCTGGCCAAGGGCTCCGCCAGACGTACCCAGCAGACCCTCACTATGCGCTTGGGCCTGCCAAGTCTGTCCGGCTTTCACCTCCTCCAGCGGATCCAACTCACCACCAGGTGGTGATCAGTGGACAGCTCAGCCCCTGTCTTCATCCGAGTGTCCAAAACATGCGGCCGAAGGTCTGATCATACGACAATGAAGTCGATCATTGACCTCCTGCCTAGGGTGTCCTGGTGCCAAGTGCACTGATGGACACCCTTAGGTTTGAACATGGTGTTCATTATGGACAATCCGTGACTAGCACAGAAGTCCAATAACAAAACACCACTCGGATTCAGATCGGGGAGGCCATTCCTCCCGATCACGCCTCTCCAGGTGTCACTGTCGTTTTCCACGTGGGTGTTGAAGTCCCCCAGCAGAATAATGGAGTCCCCAGGAGGGGCACTATCCAGCACCCCTGACAGGGATGCCAAGAAGGCCGGGTACTCCACACTACCACTCGTAGAGCCAGCTTAAGCATCCGAGGATCGGGCCGCCGAGGTCTCCACCTTCGTCTGCCGCCCCATCTTCTTTGCACCGGTCCCTCATGGTTCCCCCTGCAGGTGGTGGGCCCACTGGGGGATGGCCTCGCATCTCTTGTTCGGGCTTGGACCAGCCGGGTCCTGTGAGGAGCAACCCAGCCACCAGGCGCTCTCCGACGAGTCCTGACCCCAGGCCTGGCTCCAGGGTGGGACCCCGGCCCCGCCGTACCGGGCGACGTCACGTGCCTCGATTTAATAGTCGTCATGAGTTGTTATTGAACCGCTCTTTGTCTGACCCGTCACCTAGAGCCTGTTTGCCATGGGAGACCCTACCAGGGGCATTTAAGCCCCAGACAACATAGCCTGTAGGATCATTCGAGCACTCAAACCCCTCTACCACGTTAAGGTGGCGGTTCAAGGAGGGGTGCCCATTTAATATCAAATTATAATCCCAAATAAGCCCCCACCCCCTCCAGCTGATCGGTACCCACTCACTCTGTGTGGGCAGAAACCCTAGAGACCCTCGTAAACATGTCAAATGAGCTAAACTATCCACAGCACAGGGAAGAAAAGAAATAAAGAAGAGAAGGAAAACGGGAGGAAGAGGTCAAGTTAAGATCAGTTGTACTGCATCACATTTTTTAGTACAGTGTACTGTTAAACTGATATATTGCTTCTGAGCGATTAGCCTCAACATGAAAATCAGTAAATAACCAGTTTATTTTTCTTTAGCTGGATGGAGATCCAGATGGAGGGGGACGCCATATAAAATCTTGCCTAGGGTGCCGCAATGGGTCGGGCTGGCTCTGCTTCCCTTACGATAAATTATATAGAAAAATATAGAAAAAATACCACCCACCGATCAGTCATCTCCATCATCTCCATCATGTCAAACATTTATGCCGCATTTCTGACTGGAAACTTACGATCTCGAAGTATAAAGAAAATGCACTATTATTCCCTGCTGCAACAAAACATGTAGTCTCACTATTTCCAGACTGAGTCACTACCATATTTTAGAAACGGCGTTCAGACTTTCAGACTTATCAACGGCTTATCAAACTGAAAATCTGACACTGTGAATTATTATTATTATTATTTTTATTTCACACAATGGTAGACTAAATGCTGGCTTAGATAGGAACTGGTCAGAATCTGAAATATAACAGCTACCATCCTTTGTGTTATGTAAATAACCTCAAACCTCATTGCCTCAGACAAGAAGAAAATAATTACTGCATTCATAGGGAATAAAGTCTTATCTACCCATAAATCAATGGAAATACACCATAAAATGGCCCAAAGATGCATGCGTACACTTCAAAATGCATTTCATATTCTCACGAGCATAAGAAGCCACTAATGCTGAGCACACAAAGCAGAGCAGTGAGCAGAGCCTCTCAGAGCAATCACATAATTGTCAGACCCCCTCGCTTTTCGACACTCACTCTTTACTTGTTAGAAAGTCCACTGAACAATCTTGACCTCCAAAGTTCCCGAAAGACGCACGAGTGGCTGTTATATGATGTCATCGAAGTCAAAGGGCAGGATTGTGATGCCTTGTCATGCAGACTGGCTGTGGCCTTCAAACAAACCCTCAGTTCAATCCTCCTGACCTGCTTCAGAATTGCAGGGTTGTAGACATACAAAGAATTGAAAGTGAGGAACATAGAATAAATGTTTTTTTCATTTGTCAAACAAAAGTTATGTTTTAGATTTTGACGAGGAAAACCAATTTAAGCAGTGAAGTTGGAAAATTTAAAAGAAAAACATGAACACAACCCACGGACTAATACCTCAGAATCCAAAGTATCTGAAAAAGCAGCATTTTGTAGATTAATCAACTTCTAGTGGCTTAGTTTTAGTGGATATTGTACCAAGAATGAACTAAATAATTATGTACTGCGCTTTGAATCAAGTAAAAACCCACATTGAATTCTGTATTTTTAACTGATTTTTTTTTTTTTTTTTACTTACCTGTTGAAAAGGTAATACGTAGTTTTTAACACTTATCTGGAGGATATTTTTATTATCTTCCTTTAAGTATAAATCCTTATTCATATTTCTTTGAGGCTAAAACTTGTTGCCAGTTCAAGCTGATCCAATTCAAAAGAGACTTCTTCCAAGTTATAACTCGAAATCTGAAAAAACGTCATAGAAGTTTCTGCAAATTACATTTTATGTGTCTTTATACCACTGTCACAATTGCGATAAGTGATTTTATCTGCTTGGGTCTCATACATTAGAGACACATGCAGGATCTAATGTACATAAAATGACATTCCATGTGAAACATGGACTGCAAAACCGAAACACCTAAATGTTTCCACTGAGTAAAACAAAACGTAAGACCATGTAAAGCCCAAAACGATCATCAAAATTGAAGCAAACACTATTTTTTTAACTAACCATTGTCTTACTTTTGTTCCAATTATTCTGGCTGCAAAAGCTCACAAGCTTTGTTTTTTTTTTGCATTACACATTTCAAATATGAAAGCTCAATGAAACTGAAGTTGTCCAGAGCTTTTAAAGAACAGGGAAGTTGTGGATGGGCACTGATTGTCAAAGCTTTGAATTCCAAGCTCTGATTTTGTTGGGATCAAATGAAAATCATTAGATATTTCAATCCCGTTTGTCACCATCTGACTGAAATGTGATGCTGCAAACAAATCAACGGTAATATAAAGAAGCTCTCTATTAAAAGGGCAGTACTGGTCAAGTTGCTCAAATTGAACTATAACTGCACTAGCTGAAGAAGAATACTCACGGATGCAAAACACTAAAACTTGAGCACAGATGAGAAACAACAGCTCTACAGAGACACTGGATTTGATGTAGGTGAAGGAGCTACATCAACACAGAAGTGAAAGGCCAGAGTAAAGAAAAAATTCTGGACTTTTATATGATTGTAAACCAGTGCTGTAAGGTCCAAGGGCAAATGTTTCCTCCCCAAGCAAAATACACAGAACTCAAACAAAAATGAATTAGCACCCTTAGTAGAAGCCCAGTTTGAAACTAGCCATTTTCCTCAGTCTTGGGAATTATTTATCTGAATTAATACTAGAGGAGGACTCTATGACAGTTATCCTTTGCAGATAAGTTATTGACTACTCATAACCTTTCAACAGAACCTCATTTTAAAAATACTCAACTATCCCTTCAAATGTAAAGCAATAAAGAGCCCAAAATGGGGATTTCTTCACCAAAAAACAAATTTTGGACAAAGTGGACAAGAAGCTTGGTGCTTACAAAAAACCTTATTAGAACACCTTATTAGAAAAAAGACAAGTAGAAAATGTTAACTAACAGTTGTCTTTTTGGCAAGCACACATTTAGTTTCAAAGAAATCACAGTAAGATAACGTTTTAAAACAAAATCAACCCTTAAGTAAATGAACTAAGAATCAAGGCTGTAGACAAATGTGGCAGAGAGACAGATAACAGTTCGAGATATGGGAGAACCAGGGTGTGTCTCGGCTCTCCCCTTCATACAAAGTGTTATTGTCCTCTGAGCTCTCCACGTCAACAATGGCTTTGAGTGACAGACAGCTCCCAAAAAACCTGAAGCTCGGCAATAGTGTCTTTGTTTCCTCGGCTCACATTGTGGTGGACAAAGAGTCCTCTGCATGGGCAGCGTGGGGGGAGGCTACTATGGAAGTGTAGTTTTACAAGCAGCCTCTGCACACTGGAGGGAATTGGTTAACAGAGGGAGGGAAAAAAACTGCAACAAGTCACAATGAATGCACACAATGAAAAATAATTAGATACTGTTGGAGTATACATTGAATTTGTTAGAGTTAATGTGTGATGTGAAAATGTTTTATTTGAACCATGACACAATAAACACAGTGTCATTATTTCTAAATGATTGGTGTTCTTTTAGAATAACACACAGTTGTATTTTTATTCTTTCAACTTTATTATTTATGAATGTATTTTTTTTTTTACAAATTTCACTCAGTTTAGATGTGTGGTCAATGCTGAAAGGAATTGTATTGACTGACAAGTATTACTCTTCTGTTAGGTTCTGCTTAAAAAATAGGGAAAGTTCTCATTTTTATTAACCCTGTTTAATGAAGCAAGTTAAAATAACCAATACTTCAAAGCACATTCAATTCTATTCAGTTTTATTTATATAGCGCCAATTCACAAAACATGTCGTCTGAAGGCACAAAGGGTTTGGAATGGTGCGGGGTTGTTGGGGAGGTTAGAATAAACTACTGAGTGTTAGAGTTTGGCCATTTTAGAATGGGCATAGAATGGGAATATAGGTAAAATAATAAACCGATAAAGTTTGTCCATCTAGAGCCCACTGGTGGCCATTGTTATACTAAAAACCACAAGGATTGGGGGTACAGAAATGGGGGGTTTGTGTCCACCTCAATCATAACTGAGCTGGTTTAGGCTAAACCTGCCTCCCCCTTACTCCATCCAACGGAGAGGGAGGAAGGCAGAGGTCAAAATAATGGGAGAGTGTTGTTTCCTGTTGCATTGTGTGAAAGGTGGGTAACTTTAAAATGGGCTGAGTCAATTCTTTCGAATCATATAGATTTCAAGTCAGGTACATACATTCCAATTAATCCTAACCATTGAACAGTGCAGTTAGATTCAGTTATTTATTCTAATTGGTTAAAAAGTCTTTCTATCTAAGGAAACCCAGCAGATTGCATCGAGTCAGTGACTTGCAGCAGTCACTCCTCCCAGATGAGCATGTAGAGACAGTGGACAGTCACTGGCGTTGACTTTGCAGCAATCCCTCATACTGAGCATGCATGTAGCGACCAGTGGAGAGGAAAACTCCCTTTTAACAGGAAGAAACCTCCAGCAGAACCAGGCTCAGTGTGAGCGGCCATCTGCCACGACCGACTGGGTGTTAGAGAGAACAGAGCAGAGACACAAAGAGAACAAAGAACATTATGGGTCGAGGTTCTCCAATAGAAAATAAGATAATTTTCGAGCAGAATATGAAAGAAAACAGATGTTGAGAAAAACCAGAACTGATTGTGTTATGCAACAACACATTCACAGATATCTGTGGTGATGGTTTTTGTAAGCAATGACATGCAATCATAAACAGGGTGCTTTGATAAGATGTCTAAATGTGTTATTCCGTATTCGACAAGAATAACTCCAAAAATGCCTTAGCTAAAAATAATGTCTGTTTTGCATGATATAAGTAGCTATGGACATATTATATTTGTACCATGATATACAGAACCTTGGAAAACTAATCTTATCCCATAAACTATTTTCCATTTTGTCACATTACACAAACTTCAGTGTAGGCTATTTTATTGGAGTTTTATGTGACCAACAACGAGCAGTGCATAATTGGAAAGAAAATGGTATATCAGTTTCTTACGTTTTTACAAATTGTAAAAACTGTGGCCTACATTTGTTTTCATATCCTTTTAGTCTTACACCCCGAAATAAAATTCACTGCAATAAATTGCAATTGAAAGTTACACAAGTTTGTTAGTCTCAGTATAAATACGGTTGTTCTGTAAAGGCCCTTTAGAGGTTCATAAGAGAACTGAAATATGCTCAGCTATCTAAGCTGATGGGTTGGGCAAGGAAAGTACTATACTGCTATGGTGCCTCTATTAATAGGACAGCACTTAATGTGCACTGCACAAATCTGTTTTTTAAGGTAGCTATTGTTGTGGAAAAGTCCCATTTGTGGTTTTCCACAAGGCATGTAGGGTATACATCAAACATGTAAAAAAAGGATGCTCTGATCAGAGACCAAAAGTAACTGGTGGCAGCATCATGGTATGGGGATTTGTTCTTTAGCAGGAACAGGGAAGCTGGTTAGATATGATACAAAGATGGATGGAGCTAAATAGAAAGCACATCTGGAAGTAAAACGTGTCAGAGGCAGAACATGGACTTGAGACTGGGGTAGGGGTCACCTTCCTGCAGGACAACAACCCTAAAAATACAGCGGGAGCTACAATGGAATTCACGTGTTACATTGAACCATAGCTTAGTCCTATAGCTGAGAAGATTTGTGAAGCTGGCTCCATTGTGTCGGAACAAACAAAAAACTGTATGGATGAAGGTAACATTTTCCAAACGAAAATCTGAGATTCCATCCAAGAAGATAAATCTAGTTGAGCTGTGTAAACAGATGCTTTGCATGCAGGATATGTCCTCTAGGCATTTAGTGGAGGAGCAAGCTAGGACATTGTGTCTCAAATACTCTGCAGTGGAGACACTACTGATGCCCCTTTTCCACTAGTACCAACGCAGAGGAGAACAGTTACTATTTTTAGTACTGCTTGCTTGTGGTTCCAACCCTTCTGAGTCGCACTGAAAACGGGATTTCAGAAGACTGTCGGTCACTGATTGGGTAGGGGGTGGCTTCACTAGTCACAGCATATTTCAATAACTAATATTTACACCTATTATAGCCGGTCTCGCTGCCTAGAGCCGTGTCTGGCTCTCTTCTTTCACTCTAACAACAGCCATAAACGGAGCAGTAGTCTATGCTGTTGTTGTGTTTGTGGGGGCCGCCTTGCTATTAACTCTTTGATTCATTCATTATTTTTAAACCATGACCAAGATTTATAAATCTGAGTCACCTGTTTTGGCCAATTGTAGATTTAGTTAAATTTGATTTAATCTCACAACTTGCGGACATCCTTAGATGCTCAAATGAAATGCTCATAGACATTTCTGCTTATTCTCTGTTCCATTTTACTGAGCTATGAGATTGTGATATTTCACTGCTAAATATGACATGATGTCATCCCAACAATAGATGACTTGTACCATTTCATGGTTGGAAGATTTAAACTACTGAAGGTTTTAAAATAATGCTGGGACTGTTTAGGCACAAATTTTTCTCTTTCACAGCCCAACATAATCACTCACACTTTGTATTTCTAACCACATTAGAACATTGTGTTGACATCAATTCATTTTGGTATTTCCATTTGTGCCTAACTCTAACACCATCCCTAACCCTAAGCATTACCAGTGCAGTCATAATCCTAACTCTAACCTCAGATTAATTCACAGTGTTTCTAACCCTAACCCCAAAGGTGGGCGTCTGCTGCACTAGGCATGGCTTTAGTCCCATAAGGCCTATTGGTCTTCAGAGGTAAGTGAGTGTATAAGAAATGGTCCTAAATAAAAGTATGCACAAACACACCCTCAAGCACACAAACACAGAACCGTTTGTGCATGAGTTAAATCATCTAAAGTCGCATCTGTTTGTGTGCTGGGACAACTCTAGCACGCCTTTTGATCCCAGTCACTAAACCATGACACAGCTGGCCTGTGAAGCCCTCTGCCCCCTATCTCCCTGTTCTCCGAACCCGTCTCACTCATCTAGCTGATCCTGCAGGGTCTGCCTGGGCCACCCCACCGCCACCACCACCATCAGATGTGATCCAGCCGAGTGCAGTGGAGCTTGCCTGGTTTAACGCAGCGGGCACCAGCGGACGGTATTGTGCATAATCTTGCAGCACAGCAGGCAGCCGGCAGACGCCGCATGTCGGGAGCCTTTGAAGAGAAGTCTACAGAGGCCAAGTTTGTGGGGGTAGCTGAAGTATACAGAGCAAAGGAGCGAAGGCAGAGGGGAGGGAGGAGGGATGGGCATAAGCAGCAGTTTAATAAAGATATTCAATACCTCAGTGAGGTCCCGCTTTGAGTCCTTGGATGCAACAAGGAAATGAAAAAGCAGATCCCACAGATGTGATTGTGGTGAAGGGAGGGGGCTTTAAGAACACGGGCAACTCTAGCGAATACAAGAGAAGTAAAAGCGGATCTAGTGCCAATATTCCCCTGGCCATGGAAATGTTGACGTTCCTTCATATCCTCTAAAGATGGACCGGAAACTTTTGACCGGTGCCTAAAAATAAAATTTAAAGCGTTTGTGTTGTTTAGCAAGGTAGTTCACAAACTAATTCATGTTGACATAATCCCTTAAAAGGTTCAGGTTTAGCTCTAAAGTTGGATAGTGGAAATGGGGCTTTTTTTAATGTTTTTTTCTGCTGATCATGTTCAGATTTTGAAGTTTGCATGCATTCATGGAACAAAATTAGAGGATTTATTTCTTTATGACTGTTTGTTTTTCATCTATCAGGTAATGTCACCATGAATAACAAAAAATATGTGTGTGTCCCTTGCCTGAGCCATTTACTGCTGCATTATCTTGTCTGAAAAAATCTTTCATTATGCTTTATTAAGCGGACACAAACGCAAAGAGGAGACAGGAAGTGTAGATGTAAAACAAAGAGGTTAAATGGAAGAGTTGCTCTCACAAAACAAAAATGGAAACAAAAATCCAAAAAGGATAGGACATGTGGTTAAGGATAACACTGCGTGATGTGAGAGGAAACTACAGGAATACGGGCAGGGGAACCAGAAGTAGTGCATGATATCAGGGTCTGAGTAAGTAAAGATATACAGTTGAAATCCAATATCTCTGTATGACTTAAAATACACAATCTGTTTCCTCATTGTCTGACATTAAATTAGACGAAAGATTTCCTGTTATAGGATTACAAAAATATTTTTATTTGTTAATTGTCAGAAGAATGACAATTTCATTGGAATTTTTTTACTATCTTAAAATTGACTATATGCAATATGTTGGTTTTCCTTAGATATAAAACATTTCAACCAATTTTAATATTAAACTGAGCTTGATTGAATTGTTCGATAACTGGTATCAATTTGGATTGAATGTAATTGGCTTGGATTCTGTCTGTATGATTGGAATGAATTGACTTTTTGTAAAGTACATTGAGACAACGGGTTGTGTGTTGGCTCTGAACTGAATTTAACTTAAATTTGTCAGGCTTGGTATGGTGGAGGACCCCGGAATGCAGACGGACAGGAATGCAGGAAGCGAAGACAAGGAGGCCAGCAGAGACGTAGAGACCGTGGAGATCGGTGTCGGCGGGAACCTGCAGGTTGGTCAGGAAACCTGCAGTGACTTAACAGGAGTGAAGGAGGCTGGCGGCGAAGGAACTGACGGTCTGGAGGTCGGCCGAGCAGAGTAGAGGACCCTCGGTCTGGAGGTCGGTCGAGCATATTAGAGGACCCTCGAGACGGCAGATCAAGAGGTCGACCATGGAGCGTAGAGGACCTCCCAGGAACTCAGTGGAACTCCGGAGGCTTGGAGTCAGGCTTGGCCTTCACGGTGCCTGGCTATCCCTAAGAGGCTGAAGCGGTGCCTGGCGATCCCTCAGAGGCTGAAGCGGTGCCTGCCGATCCCCCAGAGACAGGAACAGAGCCGACGGGACCCTCGGGGGCAGACGCAGAGCTGACGGGACCCTCAGAGGCCAGAACAAGGACAAGCTGCTTCTTGAACCCCTCAGAAACAGGATCCGGCGGCGCTTCCTCCTCGAACCCCTCGTCTCTAGGTTCAGAGGCCAGGATGAGGACTTATTTCTCCTCAAACCGCTCAGGAACAGGATCAGACGAGGGTTGGTCTTCAAACCTTTCATCACAGGGTTCAGGAACCAGGACGAGGACCAGTCTCTCACTGAACCCCTGGAAGGCCTTCAGACCAGGAGCAGGAGCTAAGGGGTCGCCCAGACCCTCAGTGGCATGAGCAGAAGCTGCGCCGTCGCCGAGACCCTCAGTGGCATGCGCAGGAGCCGAGGTGTAGCCGAGACCCTCAGTGGCGTGCGCAGGAGCTGAGGCGTCGCCGAGACCCTCAGTTGTGTGCGCAGGAGCCGAGGCATCGCCGAGACCCCCGATGCCCACGCTCTGGAGACCTGGCGTGGGCTGCTTGGCAGTAGCAGAGCTCTGGAGACCTGGCGTGGGCTGCTCGGCAGCAGCTCCCCGGAGACCTGGCGTGGGTTACTCAGTAGCAGCACTCTGGAGACATGGCGAGGATGGAGGTGGGCGGCAGTAAAACTGCTTTACTGCTGTCCTTCATCTCTCTGACCTTGGCCGTAAGCTCAGGAGAGGAATATAGGAGACTGGCCCTCCTGAAGCTCTTAATCTGGCGAGCATTAAACCTTAAACACTCCTCCAGCTCATCAGGCGTCGCCACAGAATCTTGGGCAGGAGATTGTGAAGATGGCTTAGGTAGAGGCGCAGCGAGCCTGGCAGACAGTGATGTGGCAGACAAAGACGCGGGAATACTCGCTGCAGCCTTCACGTCAGCTGGCAGGGAAACCACCGCTCCAGACATCACAGCAGCGGCCATGGGAGACTCCTCACTGGCTGAAAAGCAGGAAGCCGCTCTACGCCGGCGATTCTTGCGACAGGAAGCCAGATCAGGGTGTGCAACCAGGGAAGAAGGCGGAGAAGGGTGCTGAACCGCTTCACGCTCCATCTGCTCCAGCAGCAGTGGAGAGGGCAGAACATCCAGTTCTGCCGGCAGATTACTCATTGCCTCCTCTATCTGCTGCTGAACCCAGCGATCCCTGGCGTTCTCATGCTTACCGTCCGCGAGGTCCAATGTGGGCGGAAACATTCTGTCAGGCTTGGTATGGCGGAGGACCCCGGAATGCAGACGGACAGGAAGCATCGGCGGTGAGTAATATGATTTTATCTTAGAAAAACGAAAAACTCACACACAAATCATGACAAAATTCCTCAGTAAAGTTTTAGATATCTTCCACAACTGTTGTGAATGAGTTATAGTAATGTTGTAGTGATGATTTGCTGACTTGGTCCCATGCACCTTTCATTTCTGCCAGTAAACTATCTATGAGACTGAGATCAGAAATTTGTAATATTCACTCCAAAACAGTGCCTTTGATGTCCTTAAACAACCTAATAACTAATTTGGTGGTATGTTTAGCTTTATGGTCCATTTGGGAGACCTGTTTTTGGCCTAGCTTTAACTTTAACTGATGTCTTATAATGTTGAGGCAATATTTCCACATAATGTTCTTCCCTAATGACGTGCACCATTCCGCCCTGCAGCAAACACCCACCAAACATGATGCTGCCACCAGATGTTTCATCAGTCTTCTTCCTGGCTGAAGAGGCCTTTTAGTTTTACTGTGGTTAATGAGCCTCTCTTAGAAGCTTCAGCAATGATCTTCACAAGGTCTTTAGCTTTTGTTCTGAGGATGATAGACACATTTAGAGAGAACCCCCTTCTCTTTCCTGAAAACTGATGGCTGAACATTCCCATGCTGTTTGTACTTGCATATAATTTTTTGAACTGATGAACATGCCATCTCTCCCTGTTATCTTGGCTAATTTCTTTTGGTTCCCTATGTCACACAAGGAAGCAGTATGTTTGGGGCCTTAAAATCCATCAACAGGTGTGTCACCATTTTCTTTTGTGGGACTAGTGGCCTTTATTGTATGTTTTTTGAAAGTAGGCAGCAGACAGGAAGTGGGGTTAAGAGAAGGGGATAACACACAGCACAGGTCACCGGGGTCTGGACCCGAACCAGGGACAGCTGCGTGGCGGACTGAAGCCTGGTGCCACCCAATGAATTTACTGAGAAACAGTTATCCAGTGGATGTGGATGTAAAAATTGGCCCGTACAACAGATGGTCACCATGGACACTGAACGCAAGTCATCGGGCAGATGTCTCTAAACAAGGGGCCACACTGATTTCTTAGGTAGGTCCCCATCTCTCCTGTGGATATAAGAAGCTGCTGGACGACCACAGTTTGGCTGATGATTAACCTGCAAGATAAAGTCAAGCCCTCTGTGTTATTCCATGAGTTACTTATGATCTATTCTGTTTCCCCGAGTTGTCCTGAATATTCTTCAAAGTTACGCACCCTGTTTCTCTGGATGGAAATCCTTTGGATTCCAAGCCAACCCTGGTCCTCTCGACTCTGTGAAATACCTTGCATGAAATGCCTTACTTCAGAAAAATTACCATCCACTCCTCACTACCTCACCTTGCTGCTCACCACCAGGCTCACCAGCTCCTCCTCCGAAACAAAAGTCTCCACTGGAACCTGTAAGCCCAACACAAACTCACAGTTTTCACGTTTCCCAAGACCTCCCACTGCTTTAATTTGTAAATAAATCACATACTATTTGCTTTTCGTCTTCTCTTTGAGATTTCTGCATGTGGGTCAGGACATTGAGAATGGAGTTGACATGATGTTGCTTAGTGTCGACTTGGCATGTGCTTACACTGAAACCAGCATTGTGGAATGAGAGACCACAGTTACTGCTGTTAGTTAAAGTTTCACACATACTCCCACATGACTACCTCAGTTTCAGCAGTGGCTCAACATACCCCCCTAGGCCACGCTTGAGTGTTGTCTAAAAGGGCTTCTAAGAACATCTAACAGGAATCCTCTGGGTACTTGCCAACTATGTATTACAAAAATTTATTACCACTTAAATACAATGTAACAATATTCTTCTTGTTGCATTATTGCTGACAATAAGAAATGTGTTTTACAACAAATTTTACTGAGAGTAAGCAGTCTTTTTACTTCCAATTCAACTCGTATGTTAGAAATCACAAATTTGCCAGTGAAGCAACAGTTTATGTGATTTTTGGCAACTCACATAATAAAATAGAAGCCAAACTATTTCGTCAAGTCTGATAATGATCCATTTACACTCATTCCCTGCATTTCGTGAGAGATATACACAGAAATTTACAAATTTCAGTCAGGGTCTGAGCTCAAAGAGCCTTGTTGTCTCATGTAGAGACCGTGGGTAGAATTTTCAGCGTGCAGTGTGGGACAGGAGCAGGGCATTGTCCCCACGGTGCCAACCCTCCTCCATATTCATAGAACCAGGGTGGAATCTAATAAACGTAGGCTTGGGGGAAATCGGTTGTCTCACATGGGAAAAGCAGGCAATTGTCCAGCATCACAGGCAAACAATGCTTCAGCTATGGAAATGCACTGTCCTGGTTTTTTGGCTGTGTTGACCGCGAGGAACGCAGACGAGGGTGGCTATATCCATGTGAACATGAATGGAAGCAGAGCTGTGCCTGAGGGAGCACATTGCAACATTGCGCACAATCTTACTTTCACAATTCCATTGGTTGTATTAATCCCCACGTTTTCTGATCCTTATTACAACAGAAATCTACACAGGAGCTTTGTGACACATCAGTTGTCCACTGCACTACTTTAATTTAGGCTGTGGTGTTAATTTTCCGAGGAATATGGGAGAGAAACAGTTTATGCAGAATCAAAAAAGTCTACATACTTGTGGAGGAAGCCATTTCAAATCTATTGGTATATTTACTTATTCTTTTTTTATGAAAAAAAGAGTTCTTCTCTAATTCAGTAAAGCTTGCTTTTTGACACAGATAACTATATTCAGTGGCCTTACATGATTTACCGTAGCAATAAATTATGTGGAATATATGGCCATAAACATTTACAGAAAAGCCCAAAATAATTCATACTCATGGGAGATTTAGGTTTCAAATAATCTTTAAATTTTACCAAGATGTTTTGTTATGACTGGGAGTAATATTAATGACTTGAATATGATAGAGAATCTGTGGAGACTGTTGGTAAATATACAAAGGATTTGGACGTTGTAATGCCAGGCCTTTCCATTTGTTGACTGATAAGCAGGGAAATCATTTTCAGCATGCCATTTTTGAGAACATTTTAATAAAAACAGAGGATATTCCTTATTTGATACTCATTTTGCATGCTTTCATTATCTATCAGAAACAAACATTTTGGTTGAATGAAAAAACTTTTAGATCTAAATCTGCCACGGGTATGAATTATTTTGGGCTAACTTTAACTTTTTGTTCATGGGAACCCAGAGAGGATGCATTAGTGAAACTGCTTGTTAGAATGTGAAAACTGTTGGTTTCATTTAGTAACAAATCCTTTGTTTAATGGAAACAGAGTCAGGATAAAGTGAGATGAATGTGGAATAACCCATAACAAAACTGCTTCCCTATTGATGTGGTTTTGGAGCGCAGCCAGTATGGGTATTTGCTAAGAGTCATCTTTTTAGAAGCATTCGTCTTATCTAGTACACTTCTTGAAAATCTCCATCTTAAAAAGATTTTCTTAAAGTCTCTGGTTGTGTGGATGCAAATAGAGCAAAAAATCTCTTGAAATTGCATCTGGGCTTGTGAGGACAGAGCCTTTGTAGATCTTTTCCACCAAAGCGGTTACAGGCCTTAACCAGAGCTGGTACTAGGGCCAGTTCTTAACTGCTTCTATAAAAAGAAACACAATCACAGCACCAACTCTGAGTCAAGTCATCACATCGCTTATAATGTCTCAATATTTCACTCTCCTGCTGTTTGATTTTCTATTGACAATTTTGTGGAGAATCTTACAACGGGGAGACCGTTCAACGGCATTATTTATCCCAGTACCCCAGCAAACAAATGCCCCAACATCAACACCTTAATTTATTAGATCTTTTAAACAACATGCTGATCTCCAACCAGCTTACAGGAGGATTTATTAACATCATCTGGCCATATTAAAATAACAGCAGTGTTAAAAAACGAGTCGGAAACACAGTTTATGGTTTCAGTGGACAATATTAGGAATGAATGCAGGTCTCTCAGATCGCTGCAGATTGTTCTACATAAACTGTGTGACGTGTGATATTAAAATACACAGGAGCAAGACAACAGCTTGTGTTATCCTGAAGCTAATTAGATTTTTCTATTTGTATTGAAGCTGTATGGTTCCACGGTTTTGGTCTTAAGTAAGACGCATTGAAAAAAGGACTTACTTCTTTGTTATAAACATGTTACTCACAACACAAGCTCCTAACTCCTAACTCCTAACAAGCTCCTAACTAGAGTGATTCTTTCTTCTAGCTCAAGTCAACTTTGGTGTTTTTGCCAGAAACTAGCTCCGGTTTATCACTGGAATTTGTTTGATGGCGATAGAGCCTCAACCGTACAGAGTCGGCTTCTTTCAGCTTAGATTTAATAATCTAAGCTGCATAATGAGAGTTATGCACTCTATTTATTAGTGTATTTAAATGATACTATGAAGTAGCTTTATTCATTTCCAAAAATGCGATTTCAAATATTTTTTGTAGTCTTTTGTTAAAGTATTTAATCTGTGATATAAACATAACAACTTAATAGACACAACAAAGGATTTAATGATGAGTCATTAGAACGTTTTCAAGGGTTACGGCCAAGCAAGCTGACCATTTAAACGTGTAAAATATAAAACTGCCAACAAGAGACAAATTCAGTTTAGTTGCTGTTTCTGTATAACCTACCTCTTGTCATGATCCTCCTGATATTTGAGTTTTGAGTTTCTGTTTCAGTTTCTGTTCTTTAGTTGCTGTTATTTTAGTTCATCCATTGTTTACTTATTTCTTAGTTTATTGTTATGTTTTCTTACATTTAGATAGTTTGCTACATTCCCCCCTGTGTTTCCCTCCTTCTGCTCCTGCTCATTTACTCGTCTCCATCAGTGTCTCAGTCCTCATTGGTCTCAATCGGTTCATCATGCCTACCTGATTACTCTCATCTGTTCTCCACGCCATTTCTCGTCACTCTTCCCTGTATATACCTGCCTGAGTTTTCTCCTCTTATTTGCTGGGTTCTGCTGTTGGTTACCTGCTCCGTTACTCTATTTACTACCTACTCCATGTCTGTAAACCTGCCTGTGTTCCAAGTCCTGCATCAGCCTGTACGTCTGCCAGTTTGTCAAATTAAAGACTATTTTACTCACCATGTGGCTCCCATGCTCCTGTCTGCATGTTGGTCCACTATCAAACCAGCACCTTATGACACCTCTGGTATTTTACGTTATATTTCCCCCCTTTTGCCAGTGTTACCACCTGGCATTGGGGAGTGGAGGCCTGGTGCAGAAGCCCAGTTTAAGTCATAATGCAGGTTTATTACTGGACAGCTTCTGGTAGTGTTTTTAACACTCATTTCATTTGTATAAGTTGTTTAAGACAAAAGTATCTGAATTTTCCAGTTTTACCATAAGACACAACTACAATTTAAAAAACTACATGGAACTGCCCAGGCAAGGAAACAAACAACGCTTGCTTAATGCCGCAACTAAAGTTAACATATATTTTCCCAGTATGTTGTCACAGAGAGATTAGAAAACATTTAGAACCGTACTTTAAGTCTTCTACTATAATTCTTCTTTTGGGCTAGTACAGAGCACAAGAAGAGAGAAAACATTTAACGCTGTAGGAAAAAAATGCTCTTATGTCAGTGCGGACATTTTATACACATAACCTGCAGCAGTACACATTATACAAGCCAACACACTGATGGGATGAGCAATGATTTCAAAAATGTAGACCATGGCTGTGAGTTTTAACCCACTAATCATTGCCCCTTTGCAGCAGGAAAAACTTCTTTATCACCTTGAGCATCTAAATGGCCTAGTTAAGTGAGGATCCCATTACTGGAGCCACTGAAACTCTCACTTTTTTCTCCTGTCATGCTTTGACTTGTTACCTGGTAATCTATCTCCCCGAGGCGATCACGCCCCCTACCCCCCTCACTCCATATCACCTCTCCTGTGTGCCCATGACGATATGTGTTAGCAAGTTTCATTGCTTACAGATGCCAAAAATAGATTGAAGAAAGTTTAAGAGTTTGCCAAGTTTCTTATAGACAACAGGACACACAGCTTTATAATTTGAATTTGAATGTCAAGGTCAGTCAAAAAATTACCATGGTGGAAGAACTTGGTGCTGGTTACCTGTTGTAACCATTGTTTCTACAGCTTACTCTGGCTGTATAAAGCACAGAGTTAAGGTGCATCAACGCACAAGAATTATCTAGTATTTGGGTTTTCTGTGCCTAGACTTTGCTTTCTTCAATGTAACCTTCCCTGGCTTTAACAACACTAAGGCAAACATGATTTGTTGCTTACTTTAGTAAAAAAGTTATGAATCTTATGAATGTTCTCAATGCTACAACTAAGCACCCCTTTTAACTTGTCAACATTTATTAATTAGAGACCTGTACAGAGGTACAGTCTCTAGTACTGCCGCCTTGCAGCAAGAAGGTCCTGAGTTCAGATCTCAGCATGAGGTCTGAACCAAGGACCATTGTGATTTTTTTTTTCTCTGCTGAATTCTCTCATTGTAGGACTAATGGAGGAAGAGATAAGATGTTTTAGTGCGGTTTACCACCGCAGGCCCTTGGCTCCTGCACTTGCGGCAGGCCAATGGGCTGTCTAGTGGGAGGCAGGGAGGTGTTGGGTTACCAGGCGAGGGAGAACAATGGGCCATGCGCCTGAGTCAGCAGTATCACTCTGCCTCACTCTCCCCGCTACTCACCCCTTTTTTCCCTCCAACTTATGTGACCAACCAATGGGAGCCATAGGAGTGCTGTGGAGAGAGAATACACACACTTTACGAAGGCACGCACACACAGACGCACACACTGTGAAGAATAAAGTCAGTGGGGGTTGGGTGGACTCTGAGACTGGAAAAACAGAGCATTGACCGCTGTCTGTACAGATGTGAAAAGGGCCAAGCACAATCTTTCATTTATACAGAGTTTATATGTCAAATCAACATACTGTGCTGTCTTTTTCAAATTTTTGCATTTTATTGATTTAAAATTGTAAAGCTGGTGGGATATTTTTGTTTATATCAAAATATGTTTTAGTGAAATGTCCCACCATTTGTAAAATTAAACAAACAAAGAATAATTTTGACGTTCCTAGTAGACCCTCACTATGCGCTTGGGCCTGCCAAGTCTGTCCGACTTTCTCCTCTTCCAGCGGATCTCACTGCCAGGTGGTGAGTGTCCAAAACATGCGGCCAAAGGTGTGAAGACACGACAACAAAGTTGATCATCGACCTCCTGCCTAGGGTGTCCTGGTGCCAAGTGCACTGATGAACACCCTAATGCTTGAACGTGATGTTCATTATGGACAATCAGTGACTAGCACAGAAGTCCAATAATGAAACACCACTCAAATTCCGATCTGGGATGTCATTCCTCCCAATCACGCCTCTCCAGGTGTCACTGTCGTTTCCACGTGGGTGTTAAAGTCCCCCAGCACAATAATGGAGTCGCTGGGTGGGGCACTATGCAGCACCCCTGACAGGGACACCAAGAAGGCCGGGTACTCCGCACTACCGCCTGGCCGGAATGACAGTCAGAGACCTGTCCTCAACGCGAAGGCACAGAGATGCAACCCTCTCATCCACTGGGGTAAACCCCAACACGAGAAGGCTGAGCTGGGTGGCAACAAGCAAACTCACCCCAGCTTGCCGCCTCTCCCCGTGTGCCCCTCCAGAGTGGAAGCGAGTCCAGCCTCTCTCAAGGAGATGGGTTCCAGAACCCACGCTGTGCATGGAGCTGAGCCCGACTATTTCTAGTCGATAACTCTCGACTTCCGCACAAGCTCAGGCTCCTTCCCTCCCAGTGAGGTGACATTCCACGTCCTTAGAGTCAGACCTAAGCATCCGGAGATCAGGCCGCTGAGGTCTCCACCTTCATCCGCTGCCCGATCCTCTCTGCACCGGTCCCTTATGGTTCCCCTGCCTTGCCTCTCTGGTTCTGGCTTGACCCGGCAGGGTCCCGCAAGGAGCAACCCGGCCACCAGGCGCTCTCCGACAAATCCCAACCCCAGGCCTGGCTCCAGGGTGCGTCCCGGGCTCAGCCATACTGGGCGACGTCATGTGCCTCAATTGTGTGGTCCTCATGAAGGTGTTTTGAACAGCTCTGTCTGACCGCTCAGTCTGACCCGTCACCTAAAGCCTGTTTGCCATGGGAGACCCTACCAGGGGCATTTAAGCCCCAGACAAAATAGCCTCTAGGATCATTCAAGAACTTAAACCCCTCCACCACATTATGGTGGCGGTTCAAGGAGCTTATATATCCGCCTATTCCTAGGAATAAGCGAATATATAAGTCAATTAAATACAATTTACCTGTAGGAGGTCACTCTGAGTTATTTTGTTTCATAATGAATAGCTGCCCTAAATTGGTTCCAAAATTAAAGTAAATGGAAATACAGTGTAATGTAAACTTTTCAAAAAAAACAATATTCAGCTAGATCAAGTCAGTCTTAAAATTTACTAATTTTTATAGCTGATTATCTTTATAATTCCTGTAAATACCTAACTATAAAGAAAAATAAACTAATATGCAATGGTTTAAGAATGTGGGCAAAAAATGGTTTGTTTGTATAATGGAAGTGGGAAATGAAGTAGAGTGGATGGAACAGTACATATGAAAGAAGATTATGAATAGATGAAACGGTAAATTGATCTTGGAGACATTTTTAAGACCTCATCAGTGCAGCAAGATTTCAATTATCCTGATCATGTGGAACCTTGTAGAACAAATTACGCCTGAGATTAGTAATAACGTTTAAAGCTGGCCAGGCCATTTTGGGTTTATTATTCATAAACAGGAAGTAAGTGGATATTTTGAAACCACATATCTATGCCTCTGTGTGTGTTTTCCCGGTATTGGCTTACATGTTTACAGGCATCTTCCAAAAGCTCTACACATACCATCTGCTTGTCAGTGTCAGCCAAACTTTGGGACATATCCAGTGTCTTTTGGAAGTGGCAACAAGTCAACAAATTTCAACTTGAAGCTATGTGTTAAGTATGCCAGTATAGCGATGCAGTTTAAATTAAAAATTTAAAAAATGACTGGATTGTGTAATAACAATGGTCACAATTAAGTTGAGCAAAAGTAAGCTTTTTATTAGCTGTAAATGAATAAAAATAAAGGTGTGAAAACATCAGTTTGTGTGTAATTAATCTTTATAATGTGTTTTACTTTGTGAATTGAGTTAGTGAAGTAAATGCATTTTTCAGCAATGTCCTAATTTATTGTATGGGTCGTTAGATCTCTTACTGTGTGTTAGACAGCTGCTTTTGAGGAGTAAAGGTGGTTCCTCTTATTGTACATGTGAGCTGATGCCCAAAGTCATTGAGGAAACTTACTTTGTTTTATTCACACAAGAATCGCCTCAATGTGCCTAATAAATAGTTTCATGACATGCTCTTTGGCTCCTGTTGCTTATTTTGTAGAGTGAATTCTAAAAAATAAAAAAACCAAGGGGTTTACCACGTTTTCAGGCAAATTCAAACCCATAGAGACATAGAGCATGCGTTGGGACATTCTCACTTTTACAAACACTTGAATAGTGCCGTCTGAAACCAGATTCAGCCAGAGCTTCCTGTTCTGAGCTCTGGCTTGCTTCCTCTGCCCAGTGGATGTCCTCTGTTGAGTTGGGTAACACGTTTAAAACTCTTTCTTCCTGTTGCAGTAAATAAACTGTAAGTTTTGAACATCTCAGAAGGTTTACACACCTTCTTACACATAGCTGCCTTGACTCTAAAGTGAGTCATCCACAGGAGGTTTATTGCACAAACGTATATTCAAAGATATTCAAAGTGATTACTTAAATGCTGTCTGTCTGTGTTTATATGTCTGCCTCACTGGTTCATTAGTCGATGGTTAGCTAGCTGTGGAGCCAGCTGGACTTAACCACTGGTGCACGCCCTCCAAGCCTTAAATCAGCTCACACATATATAAAAAACCCGCATAAACACACAGTGATCAAATAAATACACACTCACAGCCTTCATACCTTTTACTCTGTCTCCTTATATGAACCCCATAAACCAGAGGGGGTTTGGCTCCAGCCCCCCACCCCACCCCCAGGGGCCAATGTTGCCTCTTGGTACAGATTGTAGAATCCCCCTGACAAGGAATGCCCTGTTCAGACCGTGGCCATCTATTGCAAGTGATACCAGGGGGAAAGGTCAAGGGTCAGGTCAGACAGAGTGACTGTCTTGGTCAGTAGGAAATAAAGGGTGAGTGGGTTAGTAAACATTGTGGGATGGATACAGGGGGTTGTCTGGACGTAGGTAGACTTGTTTTTCTGTGGCCATCGAGACATGATTTAATACCTAAAAGCCAAGATTTTGGTCTTTCAATGTATTAGCACCCACTGACCCCCCCACCAGGCTAAATTTTCTGTAACGTTTAATATTTACAAATCACTTTAGCATAACAAAGATGAATTTTTAATGGGGATGTGTCATTGTTTACAACCTTAAACATCTTTTGTACACCTTTTACACTGTCAAAGGTAATCTGAGTAAATACATAAAGCAGTTTCAGCATTTATTAAGGGAAAAAAGTTATCCAAACCGACATGGCATTATGTATCAATAGTAATTACCCCCTAAATGTAATACCTGGTTGCGCTATCCTTGGAAATAATAATGGCCAAAAGTTATCTAAAAAGAGGAAATCAGGAAAATCTAATAAAAATAACCAAAACTCAGCCCAAAAAAAAAATAAAACAATTAAATTTGGCTTACGAAACAAGATCTCTCTTTTAAAGACTTTGTAGTTAGTGACCTGATTTGTGACAATCAGTTTGATTTATTTTGCCCACAGAAACCGGCGCAGCAAGAGGATTATTTACTATAAATGATTCACCCCTACTAATTATTTAAAATTTTTACTTTCCCTGAAAAATACTGGGCAGGAGGGGTACCCCATTTTTCAGTCCCCGATTTTTTGATTAGCCCCAGCCAATCATTGCTAAAAGTTTTTGAATATTTAATCCTTTTTTTCCCTCACCAAATTTGAAAAAGCACAAAAACCCTTCTGTTTGTTGTTTTGTACCGTCCACCAGGCCCCCTTACTCTCAATTTTTTTAGATCAGTTTTCAGACTTTTATCTGATTTAGTGAAATACAGAAAAAGTTTTTATAGGGGGATTTTAACATCATGTTGACACTGAAAGGAAAGCTTAAATTAGCCTTTAAGGGTATCTTAACTAAATTTGGCTTTCCAAAACTTAACAAACTCCCCACGTTTGTTTTCATTCTCTGGACTTGTGCGACATATGGCATTGGTGTAAAGAAAAAACAATTTTTTTCCACAACCCTTGCTGTCTGACCATTTTTTAAAAACCTTTGAGTTTTAATTAACCGGACTCCACACCTGAAAAAAATTTCTTATAGTAGATCTTTATCAGACAATGCTGAAACAACCTTTAAAAATCTTTTCCACTTTTAATACCCATTCACAGAAAAAAACAGAGGGGGGGAATAATTTTTTTCTTCCCCTTTCCAAAAATTTGATTCTCTTGTTAGAGTGATTTCATCATTGGTGGGGGCTTTAGAAAAATGCAGCCCCCTTGAAAAAAGAAGGAAATTATTCATAGGGGCAGGCCCCCGGGTTTTAATTCAGAGCTACGTATTAAAGCACAATGTTAGAAAATTGGAGGAAAATGGCACTCAAAACACAACCGAGGTTTCCCCTATTAAATCGGGAAAAAAAAATACCTACTTTTTTGTATAAAAAGACACTTCACCAAGCTAAACAGCTTTTTTTCTCTCCTTAAAAAAGAAGAGAACAAGAAAACCTATTTTCCTTTTAAAACATTTGCAAACTTACACAGATCATACTCGTTGAGACCATTCCCTTAGTTCTCAGCATCAATTTTAGGGGATTCTTCCAAAAAAAAAAAATTGATTCTATTAAGAAAAAAAATCTTGACATACTCCAAGATGATTATTTACCCTCAACAAGTAAACAACATTGGAATAACGGGAAAAACCTGATCTGTGTTTGGACTGTTTTGACCTGTGGAGTTTCCCAGAGTTATCGAAATTTACCCTTTCATCTAACCTTCAACTTGTAGTTAACCCAAACCCCAACAAATTTTTAAAAGGGAAAGTTTTCCCATTACACCCCATTTTTAGATATGTTTAATTTATCTTTGTAAATGGGTATGTACCAAAAGGGTTTTAAGGTAGCTTTTTAATTAAACCTTTTTAAAAGAAACCCCTTGACGAGATGACTTAATAAAAAAAGACCGATACCCAATCTTCCCATTCTTATCTAAAATTCTTAAAAATGATGCAAAAAATTTAATTTACAACAATGACCTTTTTTAAGAGTTTTCACGGTTTCAGAGCTCATCATAGCACTGAAACAGCCCCCTGCTGAAAGTCACAATTATATTTTATTTCAGATAATGGATTGTGCTGCGGGTTTCTGTTAGATTCAGTGCGCTTTTTGATACGTCATCATAAATTTCTTAGAAGGCGGGAATATGCTGAGGATAGGGAACACGCTGGGCCCCTGGTTTTTTTAAAATCTTATTTGTCTGACAGATTCCAGTTTTTTCGGTAAAGAAAATATCTTTAAATAGGGGGAATTGTTGATACCACAGGGGGTTTATACTTGGCCCCCCCTTCTCTTTACATATTATGCTTCCAATGGTAAAATTTCAGGCACATAGAATAAATTTTTACTGTTACCTGATGATATCCTTTAATATCCATAAATTTCCTGATGAGCCCACCAGTTAGATAAAACAAGGCATTCTTTTAAGGCATAAAAACTTTGGATGACTTTAAATTTTTGCTTTTAAATTTAGACAAACAGAAGTTTTCGCTTTGGACCGGGAAAATCTTTAAAAAAAAACTGTTGTCTACTTTAAACCCGGATGGCATTGAGTTTACCCCCGATAATAAAGAAAAACCTTGGTGGTTTTTTTTGACCAGGGCATGTCATTTTTAAATATATTAAAAAGGTTTCTAGATTTCCTTTTTTTTCTCCCGGGAAAATTGCCCAAATTAGAATACCCTTTAGGAGAGAGCTGAAAAACTATTTTGCATTTGTTTTCTTCAAAGGCTGGACATTGAATTCTTTACTATAAAATTCCAAAAATGCAGGTTAAAAGCCTTTTAGCTGTTCAAAATCTGAGCAAGACTTTTGTGAAAAATTAAAAAAGAGATCATTTTCCCCTCTTTAGCTTTCCTTCATTGGGGTCCCTGTTAAATCCAGAAAAGAATTAAAATTCTCCTCCTCACAAAAATAAAGCCCTTAATGATTTAGCTCCATCTACTCGAGACGATTGTTCCCTACGTTCCTAACAAAACATTCGTTTTTCAGCTGCAGGGTTTTCTGTGGTTCCTAAGTCCCTAGAAGTAGAAGGGGGGATCCTTTAGTTTTTCAGCCCTCTTTTTCCGTGGAAAACCCGCTCCCAGTTTTACCCGTGAGGCGGGCACTCTTCTTCTTTTAAAGTAGCCCTTTCCCCTTTTTTTTTTAAAAGCCTTTTAGTTTGAGGGCTAGGTTACCTGAGCTATTTTCCTTTTTTTTTGCCCGCTTCTTTTCCCCCTTGTTGGGGGGAAAAGGGGAGTCATTTTAGGGCCTAAAACCCGGCTCAGGGACGGTTGAGGGCAAAAAAAAAAAACCCCCATTTCTGCAACCCCGAACCCCTCTTTTTCCAAGGTTAGGGTCATCTGGAGAGGGTTTCCCAACGTTGTGGTACCCAAAACGTGTTTTTTTTGATAAAGGCCATAGGGGGCCAGAGGGGACAAAGGGGACTTTTAAGGCTAGGGTTAAAAATTTCCTTTTGAAAAGCAAGTTAGAGGGCAGGTTTTTCCCCAGCATCTCTTAGTTTAGTGGCATAGGCAGGGGGGGCGGAGGAATAATGAACCTTTCACCCTTTTTTGACTTTCCACGCTCCAAGATTATTTGCGTTATTTCCTTTTAACTTTGGTTCCCTCTTTTCCTTTAAAGCTACACCGGCGATCTGGCACCTTAAAACCTTTCGGAAGGGGAACCCCCCAAGCTTTTGCTGGCAAAAACTTTAAAGCTACCCCCCTAGAGGGTCCACAGGCCCTGTCTTTTAATGTTTTAACCCCTTTCTCTCCCTAACTACTACGACTGAGCTTTTACGTGCTAACTTCTGTCTCTTTTTTTAAAACTTAAACTTTTTAAAACGGCTCAAGTTTTTTCTGTTCCTTTTTTCTAGGTGAAAAGACTAAAAGGGGCTACATCCATTAACATTTACCTTTTTCCCTTCCCAAAAAAGTACTCCTGGATAGTGCTTCTTTGTTTCCTTTTTGTCTCTGCTCGTTCCTCAACCCCCCGTCGGTGTGGCAGTGGCCCCTCACACTGAGCCTGGGTTTTTGCTGGGGTTTTTTTCCGTTAAAAGGCAGTTTTTCCTCTCCACTGTCGCACATGCTCCATTTTGAGGGATTGCTGCAAAGTCAACGCATTTATATCCCCTGTCTCACTGTTTATCCGGGAGGAGTAATCTGCAAAATCGCTACGGATCAATCTGCTGGTTTTCCTTCCTTAGATGAAAAATTTTTTTCCAATTTGAATAAATAACAAATCTGGCTGCACTGTTTAATGATTAAATTAATTTGGGAAAGTATGTACCGCTTTGTGAAGTGCCCTTTAGAAAAATGTGTTGTGAATTGGGCTAAAAAAATAAAAACTGATTTAATTTAATGAAATTTAATTTAATTTAATTTAATTAAAGCCGGCAAGTGTTTGGATGGTCCAAAACATCCCTCGGGAGAAATCTTGGCACACTCTTCTTTTCAGAATTGTTTAAGATCATGCCACAGCATCTTAATTGGATTTAGGTCCAGACTTTGACTAGACCACTCCAAACCCTCCTTTCTTTTAATCAGAGTTGGACTTGCTGATTTTCGTCCGATCATTGTCATGCTGTAAAACCCTAGTGTGTTTAAGTTAAAGTTACAAACTGTTGGCCAGACATTCTCCTTAGGGATTTCTGGGGACTCAAATGTGTTAGCGCTCAATCCGGAAAACGTAAAAGGGGCCCAGACCATCACACTAAAAGCACCATGTTTGATCATAGGTAAAATGTTCCTTTTCTGAAATGCTGTGTTTTACTCCAGACATGATGGGATGCACACCTTCTAAAATATTATGAATTAAAGTTTAACTTTATTCTTGTTTGGTTACAGAATTTTAAAATTTTTTTTTTTTTTGTTTTTTCCCCCCCTTTTTTGGGGGAAACTTGGAAATGGGCTTTCTGTCTTCTGGGGGTAATTTTGCTCATCTTTTATTTATGAAAAAATCAACACTTACCATATCTAAGGCAAGTGAGGGCGGCAGTGCTTTAGAAATTGTTTGTAAAAACTTTTCATTTCACAGTTTGAATGACTGCATAGTCCACTTTCACAGTATAAATATGATAAAAGTGGCTGGCTGGAGAATGTCACAGTTGTTAAAACTATCCCCTCTTCCATTGCCTGTACAAAGGCCCAGGCTTTGGAAAAGCCCAGGTGGGTTTCGATACAAAGCTGTGTGCAGCGAGGCATGGCACCATATATTTAATATTATCTTTAATATTTTAAATTTTTTATAGTTTAATTCAGACTGCTTTGCAGGAGGAGAGACCACAGCTCCAGGTTTGGATGCAGAAGCTCCACCTCTACTCCACTGTCTAACCATCTTCTACTAATATATAAATGTTTGCTTATAATTAGAAAGTCAATGTATCAATTCCCTGTAATTTTGGACTGATTATGAGATTTTTTTTATTCTAATACATACATGTTTTACTAAAAACACATTAGTTGTCTGATATAAATTTACCTGATGATAATTAAGTGTGTTCATCAGTGTTTAGTAGTTATTGTAAAGGACTCTGGCCAGATGCAGGTTTGTTACAAATGTGTTGTAAAATGATTTAAACCTTTCCTGGATCCAGTGCATCTTAAGGAATAAAAGAAGAAATTAATCGACTGTATATCTGTAAAGCTGCTTATCATCCATTATGCTGTCCTCACTAAAGTTTGTTGCAGGCAACATGTTTCAGCTATACAGCTAGCTTAACATCCTCCATTTCCAAGCACCCTCCAAGAAACAGGCCGTTTGTCATGTTTGGCAGGATTTAATGAGAAAAAAGTTCTCTCTTTCTTTTTTGTTGAACTGTACAAAGAAAAGGAACACAAAGTACAGAATAAGTAGCTTTCAAGTGCAAAATGATAAGCATACAAATAAAGAGACCCTGTTGAGAGACAAAAAAATAAAAGCATCTGCTGTAAGGGTAAACTTCTACCTGCATCCAAGTAATTAATCTTAAAACAGTGTCAGAACCTTCTAATACACATACAATGAAGAAGAACTTACAGACGAAGCAGAGATTGTAGACTTTAAGACCAAAATTGAAAAGACTGGTATATGAATTACATTTTTTCTCTGGGCAAGGGAGCACACATCTTTATAAAGACCACTTCCTGCCACCAGATTACTATTCTTATGTCACTTCCTTTACATAAACACATTTTCCTTAGTAGGATTATTACAAAGCAACTATAATACATTCATTCCATGACATCTATTATTTATCAGTTGACACAAAAAAATTATTTGTTAACTTTTAAACGGTGTAAAGGAGTTATGCTATCTGCTGGAATTAAGGTATATTGTAGTTTTTCGTCAGGCTAATTTAAATAAATGGTTCGTGGCAATGGAAAAAGAAAGTACGAGATTCCCTGCGACTCCTACTACCTGGATAAAACAAATGCTGGGGCTTTAAATCCTGGGGCTTTCGGTGGAAAGGGGGCTACTGTTGCATTGCAGCAAGAAGGTCCTGGATTCAAATACTAGCAGGGGCATTTCTGTGTGGAGTTTGCATGTGTCCATACAACTGTCCTAATAATAGGAAACTTAACTCTCAAAAGTCGACACTCTTGAAAGAAATTTCAAGCGGGACCAGATGTTTGAAACAAAGAAAAGAAATCTCCACATAACCTCAACATGCATCAAACCACTTAGTTCATCTAATTGAATTTGTATTTCTCTTTGAAACAGGTTAACCTCCACACAATCTTTTCTTCAGTCTTTGAGGTGGGTAGTAATTAAAAGCTTGTGAGGCACACATAACACAGTACAATAAGGTTTGTGTACAGTGTAAAATCAGTCCTTGTTATGCTCTATTTGCTGAAGAACAATAAACAGCATCAAGATACTGAGTAAAGCCTGAAATGACTGTGGCAAGTTAGAAAATACTGGGGAGGAAGTGAGTATTTGATCCTCTGCTGGTTTTGTACGTTTGCTCACTTACAAAGAAATGAACACTCTCTGATTTTGAGGGTATTTTTGGGTATTTTCATTTTATTATAGAGAGACTAAATGTCATTCATAGAAAAGTAAAAATTTTAAAGGAATTAGCATTTTATCACTTAATTAGGAAACCTTTGTTGGCAAGCACAGCCCGGAGATGTTCCATCTCATTGGTGAACAGCTTTGCACAAATCTCAGGAAGGGATTCTGGTCCACTCCTCTTTACAGAGACTCTGTGAATCTTGTAGGTTTTTGCTGGGCTGCTTGGCAAGTCAAATCTCTTGCCCCTCCTTTATATTTTCTGTGGAACAGAGGTCTTTAGACTGGCTAGGCCGCTCCATGACCTTGCTGCGATTCTTCTTTAGTCACTCCTGTGTAGCCTTTGTGTTACATGTCTTATAGTACATTGACCCATCTATTGGTCCCTCCACATGGTGAAGCCATTCTCTATCTAGCAGAAAAAAAACGGCCCCAAACCATAAAGTTGCATCTGTGCTTGACTCAGCCGATGTTGTTCCTCTAGTCATAATCAACACTTTTCTTCCTCCAAATGTGGTGGGGGAAGTTGATGTGAATGGGGTTATTTCTAGTCTCCTTTGAAACATTTAGATGTTCACTAGCAAACTTTGTACAAATACCCTGCATAGCAGGTAAAGCATAGTGATCAGAATCGTAATAAAGCAGTTTTCTCATGCTCGCCCATGATGTGAGGAGATTGATGATGGCCAGTTTATATTTCTTCAATTTTTTTGTAATAACACAGAGTTGTTACTTTCCCACTAAGCCTCCTGCTGATGGTCTTAAAGTCCATTCCAGCCTTGTGCAGATGTGTAATACTTTTCCATTTAGTGAGTTATAAAAGTAATATTTTCTAGATGTTTGTTTGATGTTCTGTCTCTATATATTAGAATAAAACTACTGCTAAAAATAAGAGGCTATTAATCTCTGTTCTGATAAAGTGGAACATGTGTTAGAGCTTTAAAGAGTGTTTTAGATATTTTGTATATTTTCTGTCTTGTCTGTTTTTTGTGATAAGTATGTTACAAAACAATGAAGTTTATTTATTTTCAGATAACACTTGCTGTGCTTTGGTTCTGTGCTCCAAATCTCAGCTGTAGAGTCCTTTACATCATTATTTTGTGGCTGTGCCATCAGTTACAGCTAATCTAGGCTTTCGTGTGAGCCCATGCGAGACTGAACAACTACCAGAAACTATTTAACTTCCGTCCCAACAGAACAATTCAGAAACATCTTTTCATCATTTTCAAGTTTTTAACAGCAATTAAATTAGTTCTTTTTTTAAATACCGAAATGAGAAAAAAATGTCTTCTAAACCAAAAATAAAATAAACGGTTTTTAAATTTGAGCTTACCTTACAATATACAAACCAGACTACTTGGTGTATTGTAATTATTCTGTAGTTGCCTATTCAAAGTTGGATTCTTAAGCCTCTAGAGACTTTAGAGGCAATGCTTAGACAATGCAGCAAAATAGCGGACATTAAATGTCTTTGTCATAATCTGAATGTACGTTGGTGCCTCAGCTGGATGCTGTGGACTGGTGGTTCATTGTTAAGTTAGATGTCAACCTCAGCACAGGGGCTTAGGCTTAGTATGCAGCGTCATTCTTAATATGTTTGTTTAGGGGTGTGTAAACTAAAGCATTGAAGTCTATGTTTGGTAAGGATCATCCAGCTTTTTCCTTCCCTTCCCAGGTGTGTGAATATTACACATTACTTAACATGATATTGTTACTTCTTAGATGTTTATAGCTGTAAGTTTTTTGGAGGTAGGATTTCTGCCTATTCTTTGCAAAATAGCTCAAGCTCAGATCAGATGGAGAGCATTTGTTAAGACCAATTTTCAAGTCATGCCACAGATTCGGAATTGGATTTAGGTCTGGACTTTGATTGGTCCATTCCAACACATGAACATGCTTCGATGTAAAGTTTTCACTGTTGCTCTGGTTGTATGTTCAGAGTCATTGTAATTCTGAAAGGGGAACATCCACCCCAGTCTCAAGTCTTTTGCAGCCTGGTTTAGGTTTTTCAGTTAATTATTAAAGTATTACCCAGGCCACATCCTGTTAGGGGAATTTCTCCTACTGCCTTAAGGCAATGTTTATGTTGAGCCCAAGTCAGGAACTAATTGCTATTCTAAGTCTTTTATTTCCTCTGCTAATAAGCTGTTGAACATGGAGACTACCTAAATATTATTTTTTATTCATACCATGTTGCACTTATATTGTCTTTCTGTATAATTCATCAATGAATTTGGTTGGTGGATAAATATTAGAGGTAAAGGTATGGACTGAAAGGCTGCACATGAGTTGCCCATCGGGATCACTAAAGTTGTCTGAAACTAAATTTCTCCTGGATTGCCCTGGATTCTATAGCATGTATTATCCCATCAGTTTATAATAGCTTCCCAGTCTGTGCTCAAGAAAAAAAATCCCCACAGCATGATGCTGCCACTATTTTTACCACCACCACAGTTTGATAATTAAGGGAATTTTTAAGGCAATTGGTTGCACTTGATTTTATAATGTAGCTGCAAAGTACAGTATTCTTACAGATTTTTATTTGTAAAAATATTTTGAATACCTTTTATGCTTTTCCTTCCACTTCACAGTTATGTACTATTTTTGGATTAGGCCTATTACAAAAATCAATCCAAAGATACAAGTTTTGACTTGTAATTTGACAAAATGTGAAAAGATTCAAGAGGTATGAACACCTTTGCAAGAACTGTAAAGATAATATTCTTTTCAGAAGGTCAAACAATATCAGCCTCTTTATTAAAGTTCAGCACACTTTCCCTTGACCATCTTCTATGCAGCAAGAGAAACAATTGAACATTTTCACCTTTCTTTCTTCCTTGTACTAATCTTCACCTTGATTTTTAGCATAATCATCCTTGTAACCTCTTTGTTACTTCATGCTGAAAACAACTTGCCTCCTCACAGAACGTGTTTGGAATAGGGGGGGGGGCTTACCGCTATAACAGTTTTAAAGTAAAACCTTAGGTTTTACTAGTACTCAAACATGGGCACATGCCTTACACACCTGTGCAAAGTCTCCATTCATTCCCTCTGTTTCCTGTAGGTCCGCATACTGTCCGGTCTGTTCTCTGGGGCGTTAGCTGCTTGGCACTCAGTCAATGTGTATCCAAGCGTAATTCCTTAGCGCTTTGGGACTGGCACACTGACAACATACACACATATATGTTATCATGCTCACACACATTGCATAGAGTCAGAAAGCATGAGGACTGGGACATATTCTGGATGGACCTCAGTGACGTTGACGCACTGAATTGGCTATTACACTGAATTATGTTTATGTCCTGTTTATATGTAGTCCTAAAACTTTTTGCCAAATTTGTGCACACAAACAAGGACTTTGACTTCAGTTTCACTTGCTCTCTTTATACAGACATTTTAAATGAAAACTTCTAAAAAAATGTGGGAAAGTAATTGGTGACTGTAACTGGCTAATAAGTTTAAGTGTGTGTGTGGCTGTGTTTTGCCATGGTGGCACATTAGGTGCTTTATGTCACAGTCATGCAAAAGTTTCAGAAACAGGGTTTCAAAAGGCTTAAGAAATGCAGACAGGTTTAAGCCCCAAAACATTTAGTTTGGAAAATTATTAATTTCAATAGTTTAATGATAGATTAGCTACTTTATTACTTTTATTCTGCTCTCCAGACACTCGCTGACACTTTGCAGAAAACTGAACATGCTTACATTAATGCTAAGCTGCCAAAGCAGTGTTTACACCACTGATGGCAGCGTTGGTGTTAGCTTCAAAAATAGTCTGACAGGATACCAAGGAAAAACAAACATCTCATTTTGTTAAAATAATAAATATGTCCTACAAGTCAATATACAGTAGATCTGTTAGCATTTAAAAAATAGACTGTGAAGTCATGCTAAGACCTTTACTGTGACCGTATAGCTTTTAAGCGAACTGTACCATTTCTGCCAAAAGGGTAGTAAGATTATGTCATGACCTTTACTAAAACATATTGCTTCTCTGCAAATAGCCCAGGAACATTGGTCTAAATTGCATTTGTGGTTTATTAATATTTCTGAAAGAGAAATAAATCCTTATTAAATAAAAGCTTCTTCACCCAATTCATTCATATAAAATCACTGCAACTGAGTGTTGTGTAATCAGCAGATCAACATGATATTCCTGTTCATGATCACTGCATTTCAATTTTGGACCAGAACAGTATATGAAATGCTGCCAACTACTCATACATTTATCACAACTCTCATACACACAAAGGAATCCAACCCTCTGTAAGCCAAATCGTTCCTGTTCTCTTAACTTTCTTCAGTCAATAAACTAAGCAGGGATTATCTCTTGTTAAGAGCCTTGAAGAACTGTGGTCAGCTGCAAGATCCCATGACAAGTCAATCATCATCTAAAAGCAGTCACACCCAAGGATGATAAAGACCACAATATAGAAAAGTTTACTTGACGAAAATCACAAAAAAACTTTCAGTTTTTGCTTTATAACAAAGTCTCATATGTCAAACATATTAAGTAAAGGATTACAGCATATTTTAATTCATACATGATGAATTTTTATATACATGTTTATTTTTTGCTGGCCATGAAATGGAGTCCTAAAATTTAACATTCTTTAGAAAGCTTGTTTTAGGAAACCTGTTTTTGAGTATATAAATTGAAGGATAGTTAAGGAAATACATGTAGCCAGAAAAATCTGGCAATTTGTGTTTTTATCAATTATTTATTGTTGTAACAATGCATCTTTGCAATAGGTTTTATACTGTTGAAAAACCATTCAATGCCAAAAGCTGTTCATCATGGGCAGAGAGCATCTGGCAGTTTCATCATGGCCACAATCCATATAATCAACTGTGCTGCCCAACCCACAAATACATCTTCCTTACAAATCTGATAACATTAAAAGAGACATAAGCAGGATTTCAAGCAGTATAAGATTTATTACCTGGAAGCATGGTAACAACAAAGACATAATCAATTAGACTGAAATTTCCAAATGTTTACATTTAAGATTTCTGATCAAATTTTGTAATTGAAGAGCAAACCTTTGATGTAGTCCTGGTTTAGCCTATTTACAAGACTTCTTCTTTTAATTGGACATTTTAGCTTTTCCCCTAAAAGCTTTAACTGGAAATAGACCAGAAATCCTTTGAGTTGAGTTTTAAAAAATTCTTCACCTTTTGTTTTGCTAAGGGGTGGTTTATTGTCCTGCAAAAAGATTTAAAAAAAAAATCACGTCGGGCAACATTTCAGACCATGGCCTGATTCACAGTCACTTTCATGTCAGGCCTTAGATGCCTTTTTGCAGTGTTTGTGTAAGTCATGGTATGAGCAAGAAGGCTTGATGGGCTACAGTCAACCCTGTTCTCCAGCACAGGAGGTTGATCTAGACCCGGGGTCAGCAACCATTACAACCCTGAGAGCCATTCTTGCCCTTGGTCCAGCAAAACAAAATTTGTTCAGAGTCACTAAAGCTACAAGACACTCCAAAATAAAAAAAGAAGCTACCCTTTACAATATTTACTAAAGGAAATTTGTTTTGATTTTTTTAAAACAGTTTTTGTTTTGTTTTTTAAATAAAGAAGATCATTAAAAAACCTCAGTTTGAAATCTTAAGACAAAAAAAACTTACTTTATGAAAAACATTTCTTATACTATTGCTATAAAAAAAAAAAACTTCTAAAACTAGAATTTATTTATCACCTTAACATTTTAAAACATTGCTCAGTTCTTCTTTTGGCAAGAAATATTGAGAACCAAAGTGGAGGGCCCAAAGTGCCACCTGTGGCTTTGAAGTCGCAGATTGCAGACCCCTGATCTAGATGGACACTTAAAATTTTTAGGAAGAGATTTTTAATGACAAATTTAAATATTCCAAAAATGGAATGGAATGTACAACACAACACATATTTTTGTATTCTTTTTTATTTTATAGAAAATAAAAAATTCAGTGTCATTTACTTTAAAGCACATTTGGATTATCCCATTCATTAAACTTGCAAAAAAGTATTATCCAAGAGTGACCCGTCATTTTGCTGAGAATAGACACAACTAATAGACTAAGAACTGTTGCCCCAAAAAAATCTTCTGTTTTTATAAAGCAAAAGTGCAAAACCATTTGGATGTTGTAGTTCTACAATGATCTACTGATGCTTTTCTGCCAAAATCTGACTAGTTTTCTGCTAGATGCTGCTCCACATAATGTTTGACTCTATCATACGTGAGAGCAAAGGATCTCTGGTGCTGCTCTTGAACTCCAGCTACAAAGATCTACAGCTAAGGACAGTGATTCTTTAACCTGTAAAGTTAAAAACGGTGCACTGACTGAACAGATGGCACAAATGATCTAGTTGAACACATCTTTTCCGACCAGCCAGCAGGTCGTTGGGGCAAGAAGGAAAACCGTCATATGTCATCGGGGTGTAAAAGTGGTTTTGGTAGGTCAAACAAAAGGAGTAGGATAACTACCACTTTTCAAACTCCCTGATCCTGACAGAGATCTGGGATAATCTCATTTACTCTTGATAAAATGAATTTAGTAAAAAAAAAAAAAAAAGAGTCTTGTCATTTTGAGCCCACACGTTTCTTGGTTATACAATAAAACTCTGTCTTCCTCTCTCAAAACTGATTGTTGTCTTAGTCGCACAAATGGACAGACTTGAGTGGATAGACAACACACCACACAATGTCAGTTTGTAGACCACACACAAAACTCACACCAGTTCATTGCCACGCATAAACATACACACACAGCCAAATATCTGGGTGGTCCCTCAAGGGCTACAAGGGTTAATGACAGTCCTGTTAGGAAGGATTGACTCCTAAGGAACAAATACACACACAAACATACACTCACAGACATGCACATACACACAACCAGTGACTAACAACAGCTCGTGACTTGTGACGACTGTGTCATGTTGTGTCAGGCAGCAGAGGTGATGAGGTTGTGTTTTGTTTTCTGTTAACTGTTTTCAGGGCGTGTGTAAGCAGCCTGCAGTGATATTTCTACAATAATTAAAGGAAACACAAACTCTAATTAGAATCTTAACTGCCAGCATATTTTCGGATTTTAGAGCATTCAAATGGTAATTATTTTTCTATTGCAGCAGCATAATCTCACACTAAAAATATTTATTTATTTATTTATTTAATAGGGAAAAAAGATTCGATGTCAAAAAATAATGTTTTTGTTTTTTTTACCAAAATCACCTTTTGGAACAATTGTTGGTACTTCTGCTGTCAATACTTCTTTGACCCTTCATCTACGGGCAATCTCTCTAAATCATCCTCTCTAATTCTCTATCCTTTTTAGCTCAGGTTTTCTATCGGACTAAGGTCTGATGACTTACGTGGCTATGGAAGAAGGCTGACTTTGTGTCTGGTGAACCATTTTTTGTTGTTTTGACCGCATACTTTGGATCATTATACTCCTGAAAGACCCAATAGTGATCCATTTTCAGTTTACTGGTAAAATCCACCAGATTTTTATTTAAAATACTAAACAGTGGGTATCTGCTGCTTTACCACACATTCATCCTTTGTTTCAATCAGAGGTGTTTGTTTCCAAAGCGCTCAATCATAATCTCATCTGATGCGGTTTCCTGGCATCACTCCAGAACTACACTTTGACATGAAGATACTGTCTAACAGTGAGCTTCGGAAATTTCTATACCTCCCTCCCAAGATAAATATTGTTGCTCATTCAGAGTAATGGCCAGTGACTAAAAAAAGAAAGAGCCTCTGTGTCATGCTATATTTATAGCCCAGCAAAACCGAAACTCATTAATTATTATTTAAATGTTCCTATAAGCTCTGATCAGCTTAAAAAGTAAAGCATAACCATCACCATAATAAAAAGGCACAACTGCAAAATTTTTATGCATATATTGAATAAAATCAGATAAAACCTGCTAAAACCAATTCTTCTTTTTATGTTTAGATCTAAAAGCATTGCTCGTTATTATATTATTTTTGACCAAAGTTATAATGAGTAAGTGTGGAAGGCCTAAATCTGGCTCTGGGGCCAAAGGTTACAGACCCCTGTCCTATTATGCTACAGCCTATGTAAACTGCAACATTTATTATGGTTGATTTTTCCTCCAGTACCTGGGGTTGAGACTATCCAGCTCTTGAGAGGAGACGATACACAATGTTCAAACGTTCAAGAGAACGAGAAGACTTTAGAGAAATAATTCCCTATTTTTTGGGAAAAAAACGTATTTTTATCTAAAAATAAAGATTAGAAAAACAGTGTTTTAGTGTTTCTGTAATCAGTTTAGAATATTTCAGTCCAGCTTTGACAAATTCTACTGCAGTTTTTAAGCTTCTCTCATTTTGTAATGGTCCTAATGACAGAAAAAGCATAGAAAGCTTCAAAACAGGTGTTAAAGTGTTTCTAAACCCGATGTAAAGCATAACCCCGCCCCCAGACAAATTTTGAAAAATACCACCAAAGTGGGCAGTGCCAAGAGACACTGAGGGGCACGGACAAGTGTGGGGATGAGTGCATGGAGTTAAGCGGGAGTGTGGTCAGGAGGACAAGGGAAAGGATCAGCTAGCTTAATTTGACATATTGAAACATGGAGAGTGACCAGAGGGAAGCTGGTAGTGTCGCCACAGATAGATCTTTTACGGTGAAGGATTTTTCTCCCCCTTCATCACCAGAGGTAAAGGAAGACTTTATGGAGCGTAGCGGGCCTGAGCCTTATTAGTTCGAGCCGCTGGCTCAAGGCGCTGACTCAGTGATGCATTAAGCCGGTGCTGCCGAGGCAGTGGAGGACAGAATGGGGGCATGTGTCTGAGTGAGATGGTTTTATATCTAAACGCAGGGCTGTGATGTAGATATGTACCAAGCTGTACTGTTTGAATCAATAGGAAAATTCAGCTGCAGTAGCCACCGTTCAACCCAAAGAGGGCAGCACTGAGATGGTTTTTGGACAAATATTGCAGAATTAAACAAGTTTACATGAAAATGTCAAAATTTGCACAGTGACATAAAGATAGTACCCTTAAGGCCCAGTTTGTAGTTTTGTCTGCAAAAAAAGTTGGTTTGGTTGATTTGATTTTACTAATCAACACAACAGGGAATTTGAAGAATTACTTCCTTTCTAACTTCAAAATAAATGTTTCAGAGATTGACAAAGAGGGTGTCAAATTTGTACACAATAGTACTAATAATACAACTATCTTTACCAGATGAACTCATATACTAACAAGAACTATTCAGGCGTTTATATCACCCATCCAGCTGCATTACCATAATCCTTAGTAGCAATTGAATGAAATTTCTCCATCCTTTAATGACATAGGGTACAATGTTAGCTTCATCTGGCAGTGCTGTAGCATTCCGACCTCAGAAAAAGAATCAGAATCAGAATCAGCTTTATTGCCAAGTTTGTACATACAAACAAGAAATTTGACTCCGGTACACTTTGCTCTTTGGTTTTTGTTTTTGTATTACAGAATATACATATTTACAATGTACAAATATACACATATATAAATAAATAAAAAGGTGCATTTGCAACATCTGTATGCTGTTGTTTTGTATTCTATTGAATGTTCAACAGAGAAACAGCCTAAGGGAAGAAACTATCTCTGTGGCGGCTGGTTTTAGTTAACAGCGCTCTGTAGCGGCGCCTGAGGGTAAAACTCTAAACAGTTTTTGTGCAGGGTGTGTGGGGCCTGCAGAGATTTTAACAGCTCTTTTCCTGACCCTTGACCTGTATAAGTCCTGGATGGAGGGAAGATCAGCCCTGATGATTCTCTCTGCAGTCCTGATTATTCGTTGCAGTCTGGACCTGTCCTGTTTTGTGGATGAACCAAACCACACTGAGATGGATGACGACAGGACAGACTGAATGATGGCAGTGTAGAAGATGACCAGCAGCTCCTGTGGAAGGTTGAACTTCTTGAGTTGCCTCAGGAAGTACAGTCTCTGCTGGGCCTTCTTTCGAACAGTGTCTATGTGTGAAGACCATCTCAGGTCCTCAGAGATGGTGGTTCCTAGGAACCTGAAGTGATCCATAGCCGATACAGTGTTGTTGAGGATGGTGAGGGGGGTGTATGGGGGTGGTGTTTTCGAAAGTCCACCACCATCTCCACAGTCTTGAGTGGGTTTAGTTCCAGGCAGCTCTGACTACACCAGTGTATCAGCCGATCCACCTCCTGTCTGTATGCAGACTCATCACCATACTGGATCAGTCCAATGACAGTGGTGTCGTCTGCAAACTTAAGGAGTTTCACGGATGAGTCCGCTGAGGTGCAGTCATTTGTGTACAGGGAGAAGAGGAGTGGGGATAGAACACACCCCTGGGGGGCACCAGTACTTATTGATCTGGTTCGGGAGAAGATGCTCCCCAGTCTCACCTGCTGCTGTCGGTCCGTCAGGAAGCTGTTGATCCACTGACAGGTGGAGGCCGGGACGTTGAGCTGGGTGAGCTTCTGGTGGAGGATGTCTGGTATGATGGTGTTGAAGGCCGAGCTGAAGTCTACAAACAGGATCCTGGCGTAGGTCCCTGGGTGGTCGAGGTGTTGCAGGATGAAGTGTAGACCTAAGTTAACTGCATCATCTGCCGACCTGTTTGCTCGGTAAGCAAACTGCAGGGCATCCAGTAGAGGGCCTGTGATGTCTTTCAGGTGCTTCAACACCAGCCGCTCAAAGGATTTCATGACCACAGACGTCAGGGCTACAGGCCTGTAGTCATTTAATCCTAGGATGGTAGGTTTCTTGGGCACTGGGATGATGGTGGATCGTTTGAAGCAGGAGGGGACCTCACACTTCTCCAGTGACTTGTTGAAGATCCGGGTGAAGATCGGAGCAAGTTGATGTGCACAGGCTTTCAGGCATGATGGGGAGACGTTATCAGGTCCTCCAGCTTTCTTTGTTTTCATGCGCTGAAAGAGCCTATTTACATCTTCCTTAGAGATCTTTAGTGCAGGCAGAGGATCTGAAGGTAGGGGGTTGGTTGCTTTACTGGTCGAACGTGTTCCTGAATGGGATGTGGAGGAGTTGGTTTGAGGTGTGAATGGCTTCTTGTCATGTCTGCACTAGAAGCCATTCAGACGGTTGGCCAGGCAGGGACTTTGTTTGGGAAGGGTGGTGGTGCTTCTGTAGGCAGTCAGGTTTCTCAGACCAGTCCATACAGCCAAAGTGTCACCAGTAGAAAGGCTGTTTTTCAGCTTCTCACTGTAGCTTCTCTTGGCTGCTTTGATCTCCTTTGTTAGTCTGTTTCTGGCCTGCCTGTACCGCGCCCAATCTCCACTGCTGTGGGCTTCTTCCTTGTCCCTGCGCAGATTCCTGAGGTGTGGAGTAAACCGTGGCTTGTTGTTCCCAAAGGTGCTAAAGGTCTTGGTCTGCACACACGTGTTCTCACAGAAACTGATTTATGATGTCACCACATCAGTTAGTTCGTTTAAATCAGTGGCTGAGGTTTCAAAAACAGTCCAGTCTGTGCATTCAAAGCAGGCCTGTAGCATCTGCTTTGATTCCTCAGTCCACGTTTTAACAGTGTGAACCACGGGTTTGGAAGCTCTTAGTTTCTGTCTGTAAGTTGGGATGAGGTGGATAAGAGAATGATCCAAAAAACTCAGAGCAGCCCTGGTAACAGCATGGTATGAGTCCTTTAAAGCTGTGTAACAGTGTTCCAGTGTGTTTTTGTCTCTGGTGGGACACTTAATATGCTGTCTGTATTTTGGGAGCTCAATAGAGAGATCTGCGCTGTTAAAATCTCCAAGTATTATGATGAAAGAGTAGGGGTATTTTTTCTCAACGTCTGTAATCAGCTCAGCAAGATGTTTCTCAGCGGCAGAAGTGTAGCCAAGCGGTAGAAAATATGAGCCGATTATTATAAACGAGGAAAACTCTCTCGGTGAATAAAACGGTTTGCAGATTATGGAAAATGACTCCAGATCCGGACTACATGTTTTCCCCAGCACTTTTATGTCTCTGCACCAAGCTTTGTTTATATAAAAGCAGATTCCGCCTCCTCGCTTCTTCCCTGATATCTCCGCGCTGCGATCCGCTCTGAACAGCTGGAAGTCCGGCAACAGCAGTGTGCGGTCCGGGATGTTTTCACTCAGCCATGTCTCAGTAAAGCAGAGAACCGCTGATCTGCGGAGGTCTGAGTTTTTACCGGTGAGAAGAAGCAGCTCTTCCATCTTGTTGCTTAGAGATCTGACATTTGCCAGATGTATTGAAGGCAGTGGTGTGCGAAGTCCTCTTTTGCAGAGCTTTACCAGGGCGCCAGCATGCTTTCCCCTCCGACGCTTCCGGCGCAGTATCCCGTAGAGTCCCGCCGCTCCGCTTGCCAGAAGCTCAGTGAACCTCGGATGGATGAAGTATGGTGAAAAAAACCCAAGAGAGGACTCTCTGATGTTGAGAACTTCCTCTCTACTGAATGAGACCACCGAATTGTGGCCCGAGACCACAGTACTGTGGCTCGAAAAACATATAAACACACAAACTACAAAAACAAAGAGAGAGCGAAGCTCCGAGGCTGCCATCGTCGGCGCCATCTTGATCTTCCTCTAACCCCAGAAGTTTCCTTCTGTTTATTTTGAAGGGTTCACAAAGTAGCCAAAAACATAGAGGGTTATCTAAAAAGAGCAGATATGGGTTTGTGTGTAAGCCTGTAAAAAACAGGTGCTGTTTTTTTTTTTTTGTTTGTTTTGGGAGCCAACATCATTCCCAAAATACACCCACACACACATGTGCTAACACCCCATATGAGCCAAGCAAGCAAAAACGGAGAAAAAGCTCTCTTGTCACACACCTTCCCCACCCACTCCTTTGACAAACAAGAGGCGATCTCTTCGGGTTTGCTTTCACACACAAAAACACCAAACACTTACAACCCCCTCTCGTCTCACCGCTCAAACATTGAGGGATGTTTTAATGCTGACAAATGCACGCTCAAGCATCACCCCCTCCCCCACCCATCTCTCCGAGGAAACCCCACAAATAAACACTTACTGTTGTTCTTCCATTCACTGACTCATAATGCTCCAGCTCTCAATTTGCAAACACGCCCGCTTCAGTCACATCTTATAGGCCAACGTACCATATTTTTAGTACTAATGTATTGTTTGCTCTTTGGATTTTACATGGCTCTTTAGACTTTAACGGGCAATGTTACAGTCATATTAAGCATGCATTGAGTGTTTGTGTGATGGTGCCAAAGGCCGGACCAACACTTGGTGCCAGAGTGGATAAAGAGCAGATGGCAGCCCTGACAGGGTGGAAAACCTGCAATTCCCACATTCTCTAAATCCATTCAGCAACCACTCCGGTGCTTCCAATTGCAAGAATAGCATGTGTGACAGAGACAGCTAAGAGCTATAGTTGAATACATGCAAGTAAAAAAAAAAAAGAAGGAAAAAGCATCTGCTTGGCAGCGCAGACACTGTCTTTAATAGCGTTTACAATTGATGACAACTAAACCCTTGTGCCAGGTCGGTAAATGAAATAAACACATTTTCACTTCGAAAGAATCGTACCTTCCAAGGAAATAGACACCAAATTCCCGTTCAAAGCTGGAAATAAAAAAGTAACCACAATGAATACATTTTCTTAGGTAAATAGGAAAATTATAGAGCAGAGGCGTCAGTTTACCTTTACTTTGTTTAGGACATTGTGGTAGAATGGCCCAATGTATGCTGCTTTCATAACAATCGAGTGTTCTGAAAGCTACCTGACCGTCTGTACGTCAGTCACTCAAATACCAAGTCCAAACTAACCGCATGAGCATCACGTTGTTTGAATCATCCTGTCATGATGAAGTGAGTATTTTTCTGTAACATGCACTGAAATACTGTTCAAGTTAGAGTGAAATATTCAGTCAGAACAATGTAGCAAATTGGATAAGCGGATAAATGTCTCACTAAAGCTTACCCACAATGCATGGGTGGCATCAGTGTGTATTAAAAATCGCATCAGTCTCACTAAATACAATTTATATATTAAATATATAAAGCCTGCCTTTCTGAAGGATAAATTCTGCTTAACAGAGAATTGCTAATCTTATGAAAGGAACATGTAGATTTATTCTCAGAATCACAGTAGTCTGCATGTCTTCCCCCTCTTTTCACTCCATTTACTGTCTATCTACTTTCAAACAAAAATGACAAAATTAAAGCCACTTGTGCCGCAAAATAAATCTTTTTTTTGAAAAAAAGAATTCAGTTCAATCCAACATTACCAGAAAACGTTTTCAAGAGTCTAGGTCAGTTTGTGTGATATAACAATAGTACTTTGCATAAATCGCATGATTTTGGGACGTACGTAGGTTTCTATAAACTTTTTCATTTAGCTTCACATTTGTATGGTAAATAATGCCATCATGGATTCAACTGTGTGTGGTACTGGAGCTTAGATTAGAGTGGCATAAGAAATTGTTCACAGAGGTAGCGGAAAAAATGACAAGCCATGTATTCGTGGCACACCACAGTGCCAGAAAAAGATAAAAAAAAACTGATTACAAAAATATTAAGGACCACAATGGCTGGATCGGGTCAAACCGAAAACCGTGGCTGTGGTTCAAAAACATGGAAGCCCTCTGTGGCCATCGTCCTGCGAGCTGTGGACGAGAGGATGGTCTGGACTCCGCAACCTCACTGTTTGACAACATGGTGTGTGACGGTGAGTGTTTATATCACTTTGCACAGCACGCAACACTGAAGGCTGGAGGTGGGGCTTCAAGCCTGTCAATGGAAACTCAACAGGTTTTGTGCCGAGTAGAGCGAGGTACAGTGGCGTGGAGCCGTCCGGTGCTGGAATGCTGGAATGGATGGAAAATAGGCATTAGGGAACATTTTTGAACAAACAGCATCATGAAGACCAAGAATCCCTCCACATATTTGGCCTTTGTAGAAGAATGGCTGGAAGAAAGCCATTGTTAAAAAAATACCATTAGATGTTTCCCATATGCTGTGTTACACAGACACTCAACATGTGGAACAATATGACCAGGACAGATAAGACTAAAGCTGAACTTTTTCACCTACGTGTATTGTGAGAAATTAACACTACTAATCACTCTAAAGACACCAACCTTATTGTGAACACTGTGATGGCAGCAACATGCTGTAGGGACGCTCTCTTCAGCAGGGAGAGGAAAGCTGTTTAGAGTTGATGGGAAGATGGATAGATCCTGGAAAAAAAGCTTTTGGAGACCTCAAAAGACAGCAGCAGATGTTCACCATCCAAGACTGAACATACAGAAAGAGCTGCAATGAAATGGTTTAGGTTAGGTCTAAGATCATATGTCAGAATGGCCCATTCAAAGTCTATAGCAAAATCCTGTTGGTGATCAGCATTAAGCCCAATGTATTTAGCTAAAGAATGGCAAGAATTTCAGTTTCCAAAAGAACACAGCTGGTAGAGACATACATGAAAAAGAAGTTTCAGCTGGAAGTGCAGTAAGAGGTGGTTTTACAAAGTAATGACACAGGTGGCTAATACAAAAAGACATCTACTTTTCAGTAGTATTCTACTTTCCTGCCAGTTCACAATCCTGTGGTATTTTGGGTTGTTCTATGACATAAAATCCCAAAAATATACATTGGAGTTTGTGATTGTAACGTGGCAAAATGCAAAAAAATTGCAAGGAGTATGAAAACGTTTGTAAGGCACTGAATGCCACAGTGCTTAGAAAATTAAATGTCCGGTTCAGTCATGGAAATAATTAATCTGTTCAGGGGCACGGTGCATGGTGTAGCGGTAGAGCGCGCGGCGATCCATATATGGAGGCCGCAGTCACAGACACAGTCGCCCAGGTTTGAGTCTAAACCCCTGGTACCAATGCTGCAGGTCTCCCCCTCTCTTTACCCTACTTCCTGTCTGCCTACTTTTGAAAAATAACAGAAATAAAGGCCACTAGTGCTGCAGAAAATCTATGAAAAATTGTTAGTTCAAGTCAGTCTCTGCAACCTCTAATCCTACTTTTCTACTTTTTACTTCCACTAAAAACAAAATTTCCAAGATGGCCATCTTATCGAATTCAGCTAAAGAACAGATGGATTCATTAATAAAAGGTCTATAGCAACCTGAGAATGTTCAACACAAAATGAGGAAAGTAGTACTTCCATTGGTTTGTGCCATTGTGCGAGAATCAAGTCTACTAAGATATTAATCAAAAAGGCCTCCTATAAATCTGAAAATGCATGTGAGGTCTGCCAGAGGACAGACCGTTTTTAGAAGCACAACATAAAGGCAAACCTCAGTTTGATAACAAACATGTTGGCAAAATCCATGTCCCACATTTATCATCAGTACATATGCACAGATGCCCAAAGAGTAAATGGGAGAATTTCCACATAAACTGTGAAATTTACTGAGTTTTATTATAACTTAGAGTTTGCAACAATAAAAAAACAGCTCAGATAGATAAAAAAAAAAACTAGATTTTTGTCTAAGATTTTGGCCAATGTTAGATTTTATAGATGTTACCATTTCTTTGGTCCAACATGTCTTTAGTGTTCTCTGAACAAACAAGCCAAAAGAAAAAAATTAGGTGTTCACACCCAGAAAAGTGCATTTGGGACCATCAAACCTAGTTGTGACAAGAGCAATGCACCCTTTTTTTTCTGTACAGATAAAGATGGAAAACTGTTATGAGCTCCTTTATTTATTTTCTTAAATTTGCAAAATACATTCCATTAGAAAGGTAAAAATGTATTTATGTAAAAAAAATAATAATAATATAAATAGATAAATACTTTTTAACACCGAATTTCTGAATCAATCAAACAAGGTGCTTTTAATTTAGATTTTTGGTAATGACTTGATTAATACCTGTTTATGCCTGTGTTTCGGCTACCTACACCTTCACTTTACAGTGAACTATGTGGGATTTGAAGAGTTTTCTTCTCATTACTCTGAGTTGTAGCATTTTTTAGTCATGCTGGGGAACCATGTTCATAATCCAAATTTAAGTCTAATCAATAAACATGCGACAATGTATGATATCAGTTACAAGACATTAAGCAAGGTGCCATGTAGCCCAACTCGAGTCCAAGTCTGGAGTTTGAGTTCCCATCTCTGGGCCCAACAAGAGCAGAAATAATATATAGTCCTAGTCAGAAGTATTGCATTCTTTTTCTCAATTTTTGCATGGGTTTTTATTGTAGGTAGCATGAATTTAGTTGCATGTTTTTACAGTTTTTTAAATTCAAATTAAAACATACTTTATTCGGAGGAGCAGCAGCAGTGGCACCGGCAGAAGGGAGCACGCAGTGTCTAGGGCTCTGGTCTCTGAGTGACTCTATAGCTCATTTCTGTTTAGATCCCTACCATGCTCGGTACTCTACAAGTTTATGACTGCTGTGAGGACATTTTACCATCTCATTTGGATCAAGAAGAGCTGCACAAATAGGATTTTAGGACTTTTAATCCAGGTTTTAGTTATTCCATATTTCTCAATTGGATTTGAACTTATTTTTATCATTTTACAAAATTTTACAATTATTTGTGGGATTTAGTACGTTTTCTTACTCTTTTTATTTTACTAAACATTTCACATCTGATCTTTGTCTTCCTTGGTTGCCAGTTTTGCCTGCTACACCTGATTCTTAAAAGACATTTTGCACCTTTGTGTCAAATGTTACTTCACACACAATGTCCTGAGCCCTGCTCTATTTTATTAAAAGCAGTAATGGCTCATTCTTTGCACCCAATATGTGGTCCGTCTCAGTGTCTGATTCACAAAGCAAATAACAATAAATATATGCCATGGTAAACACACCTTAGCTTCTTCTGAATGAAGATGCAGTTGTTCTTGCTCCACAGTCTAACATTGGCATTCATTCACAAGCACAGCAGGCAATAAGGTAACAGAGAGAAAGGGCTAAACAATGCATCATAGTGAGCTCCAAGTCCGAACATAAGCACTAAGGGGCTCTTGAAAACTGTAAGAACAATTTTATGGTATCAGAAAGGTAGAAGTTTGGGATAGCATTTCTAGATCAAATGCCCAGGGCCTCATATCTTATATTGTAATAAATCTGAGCCTAAACACACAATGTTGTCCAGATGTGACACTTACTTCTTTTTTGTCCTCTTCCAGGTTCTGATATATATATTATCTGACGGGCTACTCCCCCCTTTTGAGTTAAACATTATCTTCAAGTTAAACCCGCAGATCATACGGAAAATATGGCATTCATCAAGTGGTGCATGCAAACATTTTTGATTTGACAATTAAAATATGGATTAAACACATATTTGCTTGATTAATGCAGAGATAACTAAGATGATTAATTCGCTCCTTGGCAGTTTTAGATTCATCACCATGCTTACATTTAGAGAAGGTAAGCTGCCTCTTTAGATCAGCACAACATTCTTGACTACTTTCAGTCAGATTTTCGTAAATCTCATTCTATTTAAACAGCTCTTCTGAGACTATCTAATTGCATTTGGGATCTGACTTCAGCTTTTGATACAGCTGACCATCAGATTTTTCTCTTCTCACCTGTGCGGCAGATCATTTTTCGTGGCTACTTTAAGTACAAATCTCCCCAGTGTGCACCCCAAAGTTCTGTTTTGAGGCTTCTTTGGGCATTATTTATCAACCATTAAAGACTCCTCAAATTACTGCTATGCAGATGATGCTCAGTGATACTATTTTCACCTGAATGAAATGTCTAAACTCCACACTTTTATAAAGTCCTTAAATTAAGCTTCAATTAAATGAAGAAAAACATGAAAAACGTATCGTTTATCCAAAAAGATACACTGTATGTCTTAGGTAAATGAGACCCTTGGACCCCTTGTTATTTTGGCAAAACGGTCAATTAGGAACCTTGGCATTACTTTTTACTTTGGGCTTTTTCACATTTGACTACAATACTAATGCAAGTACATTTGCTGCCATTTTTTTATAGTAAACCTTGAGATCTTTTTACTGACTTAGAGAGCTCTCTGACCCTAAGGTGGTGTGATCAGAGCTTGCTGATGTGCAAACCCGGAAACTAAAGAAGATCTGGATCATTGGTCCCCCAGACTTTGGAACTCTTTTCAGAGTTGTTGGACTCTGTGATCTCTTTTAAAAGCTAGAAAGAAACACATCGCTATCTGCTTTGGATTAATTTCTCTTGTTTTTTTACACAGTGTTGGTGCTTGGGTTGTTGCATTGGTCTATTGGGATTTTTATACCTTGAAAGGTGCTTTTGACTGGAGTGAAGATGCAACAGTGAAGCCGTCTACAAGAAGGGACAGAGCAGACTGTACTTCTTGAAGAAGCTTAGGTCTTTCAGTGTTTGCAACAAGGTATATCTGCATATTTTCTATAAGTCTGTTGTGGAGAGTGTGATCTCTTCTGTCATCATCTGTTGGGGTAGCAGCATCAGAGCCAGGGACTTAAAAAAGCTCAACAAGCTGATAAAGAGAGCTGGCTCTGTTCTGGGGACTCCTCTGGAACCTCCGGAGGTCATTGTGCAAAGAAGGATTATTCAAAAAATGAAGAACATTATAGGGAACCCTGAGCATCCTCCTAATGAGACCGTTGTACAACAACAGAGTGCCTTCAGTCAGAAGCAGGAGATCCTTCCTGCCCCAGCCATCAGCATCTACAACGGCTCTTTGAAGAAACCTGCATAATATGAGCTACAACAGCATTTAATTTCTGTTTGGGTTGAATAAAGTATTTTTGAATTGAATTGAAATGTGTCAGAAAGTGTTACTTAGGATTACTGGCAGTACAAAAGTATAACAAGGTGATTACTGAAACTGTATGTAATCAAGTTATCAGAACATTTAGGTTGGGGGGCGGGGTCTCTTACTTCCTGTCAGTGAATAGTAAACCCAAAATCGGCGTGCCAGCTTAAAACTTTATCTTTAAGCATATTTTATTCCACAATGTTCAACCCATGCCTCCAACATTAAACCATACATGAACTGTATTTCTGCATACCTACACAGCCTCAGATGTATTTGACCTGTTTTTCTTAAGGCAATTTTTAACATTTTCATTCTATATCTGTAGACACCAAAGATCGATGGTAAATGTGTGGGAAGACAAGATAAACAGGACCAAGAATTATATTTTCTGTTTCTTGTCATGTCTACACGGCATGGATTTAAAGGGCAACATGCAATTTCTGCTCATACTCCCACCCAGTGCAATGACTTTTTCTGCACGGTCGACTTATCTCTGATTCTGACTGAGGCAGTGGTTTTGCTATAATGTACATGCAACCTAACTGCAGATAAGCTAAGGGTTAATCTGCTACATATGCCTCACAATATGAAGGGAAAGAACATAAGGTTGAAAAGGCAGATGGTGCCAAAAGTGTTTTAAGTGGTTAACGTGAAAGTACTCGGTCTCAAAGTACTCTAAAAGTACAAGCTGCAGTGCTGCACGACACAGCTGTTGCTGGTTTTCTGTAAGGTTAAAACCACAAGTTACGTCTCAGATGAATACATTTCAGAACTTTTTTTGAAAAAATAACGTTTTGGACTGTGTTGAAACATTTCAGAATGATAAATAAGTATTAGGCTTTAGTATATCATATAAGCTGTAATTCCTTTGCAAATTTTAATCTAGAAGTGAATACTTTCACCAAACATGACTCATTTTATAGATAAACAGTTAAAAATAATATTTCCTTTATTGCCAGATACCTCATGGGCATCAATTTTCAGTTCTCTCTTGGATGTCGGTTTGGACTTTAAATAGGCCATTCTGTTGGCTGTTAATATCCTGGTGGAAGATGAGCCTCAGTCTCAAGTCTGTTGGAGCCTTTAACAGATTTTCTTCCATTTTCAATTAACTCTCCCAAGCTTTCCTGTCCCTGCTGAAGATAATCCCCACATCAAGATGCTGCCATCGCAATGTGAATGAGGGTGATGTGCAGTGTTAGGTTTTCATCCACACATAGCATTTCGCATGTAGTTGAAAATGTTCGGTTTTAGTCTCATATGACCAGAGCACCTTTATTATTAATATATTTTATGTGTCCCCTAAATGACGTATGGCAAATGCGAAATGCCTTCTTTCAAGAATGTTTCCTTTTCTTCCCATTCTGCAATAAAGGCCACATCAATAAGTTCCTAACTCAAAGTTGTCCTGTCAACAAATTTTCCCACCTGAGCAGTTGATTTCCGCAGATACTTTAGAGTTACCATGAACCTCTAGGCTGCTCATCTGATTAATATTCTGCATGTTGTGGTAGGTTTGCAGTTATTCCATAATATTTCCATGTTTAGATGATGGATGAAACAAAAGTCCATGAGATGTTCAACGCTGTGGAAATTGTTTTATTATCTATGCCTGTTTTAAACTAATCCACAACTTTAACACCGGCTTGTCTGCTTGGTTCCTTGGACTTCATTATACTCTTGTTCACTAATGTTCTCTGAGAAACTTTTACTCTACGCATTTCCTGAAGACAGTTGGTTGCACTGGATTTTCTTTAGTAGTCAGAAGGCTGAATACTAATAATACTAATAAATGCCACACATTTTAGATTTTTAATTGTTAAAACTGTTGAAACCCATTTTAACGTCTTTGTGTTTGTCTATGATATACGTTCCTCATAAAATCTCTTGAGGCATGTGGTTGTAACTCAACAAAATGTGCAAAGGTTCAAGGGGTATAAATAGTTTTTGCAAGGCTCTATAGATGCTTGACAGTAGGAGCACCCTAATGATGTGGTTTTCATCTTGTTCCCTCTTTCACCCTGTCCTCCCCACCCGTCTGGTCGCCCTGAGCGACAGGTGGTGTTGTTCGCATGGAGACAGTTGCTGTGGTGGCACACTCCTGAAAGTGTAACCTGCATACAGACGCCGACGCAGCCGACTCTTTACTAAGCTGCTTCCTGTGTGTGTTCCTGCCAGACAGGCGGTGTCGCGTCAGGAAGCACTCCGTCTCTTCAGGTCACGTTGCTGCAGCACTTCAGGCAGCCAGGTGTTGAACTCTTGAAGTTTCTCATGGAAAGCAGACGCCGCTGCTCTGTCTAGGCTGCAGAGAACCGCCCAAAGTGTTTTACTCTGACCTTTGGATAAGGATTGAAGGCAGCTAACAGACAGGATCTTTCCTGAACTTTAAATCCATTCATTTTGGAAGGCATTCAACTATTTTAATAGCTGAGGTTTAAAGCCCTGTAGTGCCTTCTCAACCTCTGCACTGCAAGGGTTTCAGTCAGCCGCTGTTTCACGTACAATGAGGGAGGTAAATAATGTGTGACTATCATCAAAAATAAAGCTCAAAATTGTAATTAATGGTAATTTATTTCCAAAGTTTTCCTTTTGTACTCCTGTAGAGGTGTATTTTTTACTATTTCCCCTACTAGTTTCACTCTTATCTCCGTCGTTACAAGTCGTTACAAGTCGTTACAAGTGAACCAGCAGCTTTTATACTGGTAAAATACAGTAAAAAGAAATGCTTTTTTTAACGTATCAGTTTATATCTGTCTTTAACATCTATCAGCTTCAATAACAAATTGCATTTACTTAATTGGCTATAACTGTGTTTCTATATAATGAAGTTAAATATAAGAAACCTTTCAGGATGGAATTGAGTTTACACAACATAACAACTTGTTTTATTTAGCAGGTTTGGTTTACATGCTATCAGTGTTGGGAGTAACAGCGTTACAAAACACCGGTGTTAGTAACTGCGTTACTTTTTCGGTAACTGAGTAATCTAACTAATTACTTTTCTCATTTCCGTAACGCTGTTATGATGTGTACAATGTAACGCGACGCGTTATTACAACTCAATAAGTGGGCTTTAATAAGACCACAGTCTGCTGCTGCAGAGCGATCTAAGCTGGAATGATCTGTCTACAGGACTACTACTGGTTTACACTCCACAAATCTGGTCTTTCTGAAAAAGTGGCAAGAAGAAAGCCATTATTGAAAGAAAGCCATAAAAAGTCCTGTTTACTGTTTTTAAACAAGCCCTGCAGGGGACAGTCACCATGTGGAACAAGGTGCTCTGGTCCAACATTGGACTTTTCCATCCTTTAAGCAAAATGTTGTAAACGCTACAAATCACCCATAATATCTCATCCTCACTGTGAATCATGCTGGTGGCTGAATCATGCTGTGGAGATATTTTTGTTCACCATCAAGCAGGACAACAACCCTATAAAACAATTCAGTGCCTGGATTTGTAAGAAATGTGAAGATTATTGAGAACTAATACAGATTTCAACTCCTGAACTCCTTAAACTCCTACTATAAAATTCCACACCTCTTCCACTCTGTGGTTGTCTTTTATTATTAAAATCTCTGTGAGGTGTCATGTAACACCATGTGTTTTTATTGAATCTGGTCCACGTTAAAATTTCCTATTACTTTCCTTTGACCTCTCACCTGCTGCCGCCAGCTTTGTTGACATTGTGAAGCGATATCCAATAAAGAACATGTTTGTTTTGAAAATTGTCTGGACTCTCTGTGCACTTCCTGTGTCCGACTTCCTACCTGGTTATTTTTCTCTCTGCAGGTTGCCGTGGCAAAGAAAACAAAGTTGTATATTTCGGGACATTGAGACGCCACGTCACTTCTGTTAATCACCAGTTCTGTGTCGCGAAGCTCAGATCGTCTCCTCAACTTAATGCATTTGGAAATTGTTTTGCTTATTCAGACTTTGAGAGCAACTTTGAAGTTTAAACAGACTCAAAGTATTTAGTGCACTTTAATTTGGTTTAGTACGTTTATTACTGCAGCCATCACTATGTCGTATGTGGATGGTAGACTTCTTGCCCACAGTTTAAGAACTAAATCACGTTAATTACAAAAGCGTTTTTTTCTTTTTTCTTAAAACAAGTTTCACTTACGTATAGACTCATGAAAGATAACTTTTAATGCAAATCTAACGTGATTTCCATTCACTTTATGAAGTCTGCATTGGTTTACTTTTATACAGTTTCAAAACACACAACTTTAAGAAGCAAGCACAACTATTTATTTTTATTTGGGAAAAGGGGTCAGTAATTCCCAAAACAGCTGTTAACAATGTTTCGATTTTGCTGGGGACATTGTCTGGTGATCTATTGTGTATTTATGTAAAAAAGGGTCCAGGTATCCAGGATGTGTGTGTTTGTGTTTGTGTTGTAGCCAAAGTGAGTTTGGCTGTCAGTGCTCATTATGATAATGACTGTGGGATCTGGCAGGTGCCCAAACGCTGAGAGTGATGGTTGGAAGAGGGAGGGTTAGGGTTAGTGCGTGTGAGCAAGAAAAGCTATAATGGCCCAGAAGAAGGAGGGGTGGCTGTATGATGGGATCACATTACATCCACTTGCACACCCGTCCACTCCAGACAAACACACACAAACATAGAATAACACACGACCATTTTACACAGACATATAAAGAAGAAAACATACGGAGATAAATAAATGAAGAATTAAAAACAAGATCTTTCTACAAACACATTTAGAAGGGGTGTTAAAATGACAAGTATTACAGATCCTGAAGTCAAGGGTTTATTTTTCTGGCAAACAATTGACCTGAATTCACCAGTTTTTTAAAGCTAAATGTGTCACACTCTCTGGTATGGTGAAAATCTGACTTGTTGACTCGAGTCACATTTGATTTGCAAAAGCAAATACTTTAGACTTGACTGAGACTAGCCATCTAAAGACTTGAGATTTGCCTTTAACTCATGCTCTGGGACCCAAATCCAATATACAATCTATATATTATGTAATCAGATTTAAAGCAAGCTGGTATTTAGGCTCCAGACTGCATCTCTAACAGGTGTTGTCCCTATTTTACTGTGAAAGGGTGTGCTTGATTTATTCACATCACCCTGGTAGGAACTTGGAAATAATGTAATGCACTACTGTTACTGAATCATCCACAGAGATGGCCATCCCTGATAAAAGATGAGTAAACAGCCCCAAAATAAATTCAGATTTTATTGATGTATGATCTTGAGTAAAAAAACATTTCAAAAGGCTGGAGCACACAGGTAGAGCATTGATCTTTGCACAATCTTTTTTGTGCTTTCCTCTCTGCTGCTCACCCCACAGCTTTTCCACAGGATTTTCATAGCTCTATGGACTGAGATGGAAGATTGTTGATTTTGTGTTTGGTAAACTATTTCTGTTTTGGTTTTTCATGATCCGGCTGACAATACTTTTCATTTTATCAGTAGAATCTACAAGATTTTTATTTTAAAAAATGCTTACGTCCAAAAGTGTTCATGTGTTTAAGGTACACAGGGCCTTTGGAAGAGAAACAGACTCACAGCATCAGAGATCCTCCCCCATGTATAACAACTGTCATGAAGTGTTTTTTACATATTATTCCTTTGATTCACAAAAGTCACAGCTGAGGTGTGTATTACCGAAAAGCTCAATCTTTGTCTCCTTTGGCCAAAACACATGGTTGAAATTAAAGTTCTAGTTGGGCTTAGCAAACTCCAAATACTTATAATGATAGGACAGGAAAGGCACTTTTCTTTCCCATTCTGAAGAGTGACTAAGAGAAATGAGCTTCTGTTACAACATATTTACACCATTGGGAAACTGGATCTCATGGATTAGTAATTAAACATTTCAAGAAACTTTAATCAACTGAAAAAGTGAAGTATGGGTTTAAAGAAAAAGCTTTGATTAAATTTCTTTTATAGGAATTATTGACTGAAAACAATGATCTACTGAAATTGAAGGTCAGTTTTTTTCCAAATAAAATCTCTCATATAACATACCGCACCAAAAGATAAACTTATTATTATTCCCTAGTTAGAATTCAGTGGAATGATGAGACTATCAATATTATCATCTTCTTTTAGCGTAAGATGCTTTATTATTAAGAGTGGCTTGGAACCAATTTCGACCAGTAAACTTGGAAGGATTATTAATTATTATTACTCCCAAGGATTATAAGTGTCATTTGATTTGTTTTTCTGTGTTTATTGTCTTTGTGATTGTATTGTGATTGTTAAATGTATGTACAGCGTTTTGAGTGTCTCGTTACTGAAAAGCGCTATCTAAATAAACTTACCTTACCTATTAGGTTGGGGTTTTTTTTGTTTTTTTAAACATCTTTAAACATCAGCACCAGCGCTGAGTTCCCAAATACAACAGGTTAATAAACGTAGATATCGTAACTCTATTTATCTGGTTAAAATATTTTAGGCGGCGTAGTCTCACCACAGAGTGATAGTATCAGCTCACCTGGCAGTTATAAACAAAGGAAATGTGGCTGTTAAGTGGAAACAAAAATAAAAGAAAGCAGAAAAAACAAAACCAGTCAATATTTTTCATGAGCGAAAAAAGATAGCAAAAATCCAAGAAAATAACTCAGCTTGTTAGTTTTTAATTCCAGAATAATAATTCCAGTGTTCTAGAAACAGAAGTGGCTGAACGGCCAATAAAGTTCAGTTTTAGCAACATTGGAGCTGGTCCACAGAAAACATTTCCCCCCCAGGCTCTTTAAAAGATCATGTCATTATTAATTTTATAAAGTTCAAACCATCTAAACAAAAGGACTGAAGTCATAATTAAAGATTCCGACTTTTAATTTTATATTTAGATTATGCTGTAGTCTTATTTATATGGATTCATTGCTTTCTGGTATTTCCGCTTTATCCACTGAGTAGTTAAAGGGCTAAAAAGCAGGAAATTTCATTCAATCAGTTCTGCTCAAATTCGTTTAAACACAAACATACAGCCTCAGAGATCAAGTCTAAACAAAACAGATGAATGTGAAGCTCTCGCAGTCTTCCTCACCTCTTTGAAGTGGCTGCACAGTCTCAGTGAGGTGGCATGTTTGTAACAAAATCCTTTAACCAGATGGAAAAAACCAGGAGTTTGTCACTCAAACGTCGGGGTGAACAGGACTTTCAGAGGACTGGAAAGTAAACAACACTTTTTTAAAATACTGAAGAGTGAATATTTTTGCAGTTATATTATACTGTAACATGAAAGGGACATGGAAAATCTGTTTTTTTGTCACTTAAATCATTTTAAACCAATTGATTTAAACCAACATTTAGTTAACTCCCTCCATATTTGTATTCTCCAGGATGATTTTGTTCGAGGGCTGGTGTGATGAACAGGACAAAGGTGGATGAAATGTCCTGGATATGGGCATCCGAATACCTTGTTAGCTCTGGAGTCATCCTAATGATGTTTGGTGCTGCTGTTCTTACCTGGTTGCTGTCAGAATTTGATGAGGACCATGCAGTTTTGCCATTCTTTAACAAAAATGTCTCTCTGTCAGCTTGAGGGATTTCCTCTTCTTCTTCATCTGAAGATGCATCAACCTCTGGGCTGCATTCCTCCCCATCTTCCTCTTCAGATACATCTTCATCCTCTTGTTCCTCCTGAGCTCCTGAAAATATCTCATCCAGGACCTGTTGGACAGTGAAACATCTTCTTATGGCTTCAGCAAGGAACCAACTAGGGTTACTTTGATACAGGGTACGTTTATATCCTCTATACTGAATTTGTTTTTATTATGTCTGAGATTGATTGTTTTTTGTTTTGTTTGGGAGCGAGCATGTGTGTGTGTGTATTTGTGTATTAGAGAGGGTTTGTGTGTGGCCTTTGAACTTTTTTCTGGTGTTTAAATGCTTTTATAATTCACAGGTCAAAAATGACCCATAAGACAATCTTTGTTCCCTAGTAGTGTACAGCTCACATGGAAACATAAACAAAAACAAAGTATCACTTTTTCTAATGATGGGGTCCCTTTAGGAAAAGCCTTAAATTATCAAGTTGAAAAAAGATTGTTTAAGGTATGTTTTCTACAGCTAAACATGGTAGTGGGTCACTTTTGACCCGCGAGACAACACAAGGCCTAGCATCTGTGAGCTTTCTTCATTTAAGCCTTTTATAATTGTGCAATTGGTAATTTCTTCAAAAGGTTGTGCTTTAAATTGCCTTCTTCATGTGCAACCATCAACTATCTTGCAGTAGGTTTCCTCCCGCAGTCCACAGGTATGCAGTTGAAGCCAGATATTTGTATCTACTGTATAAAAACACACATAACCTTTTCTGTTATGTCCAACATTAAGTCAGACTAAACCTTTCCTGTTTTAGGTCAGTTAGGATTACCAAAATGTGAAGTCTGGCTGTATGGAACAGCTGAATTAATGCATTTTTGTTCAAAGTACCATATTTGTGGGTTAGCTGGGTTGCAGCATTAACCTCAGGGGTTTGTCATGATTTACAGCACACGCACCCTTGTAGATGAATGAATTCAGTTCATCTGCTATACAGTGCCAGCCACACTTATTGGCTGATCGTTTTTTTATTGCATCATCATTATGCATTAATGTAAATACATTTTTGAGGTGAAAAATTGCATGTTAATAAAGGGCAACATATGCCTGCAGCTTTTTAAAAGGTTGGAACATACAAACAGAGAGATCTTGGACTATTCCTGTTTGCACATGTCTTTAGATCATCCTAGGTCCTCTCTTTTGCTACTATTCCAGACAGACCACGAAAAACACCAAGAATTGCGAAAATGTAGAATTCGCGAGGATTCTTGGAATTTGGCTGTAATCCCGTAAGACTCAGTTATGACACAGGTACAATAGACAAAGATAAATCATGAGATTTGGCTTCAAGTGCATGAATGTTGTCAAGAATTCAGAACGATTGACAAGAATCTATTTAGAATACTGTACGAATGTTCGGAATCAGTTAACAATATTGGGAATTAGTGGGATTTTCCATCAAGGTATAATTCATGATATTCATGGTATAAGTCATGTGGGACTAGCAGGAATAAATGGTATTTGAATGATAATTGCTGATATTTAGATATTTAAGTGCTTTAAATGAAGTGATTGTTTAATAAATAGAGTTTTACTTTGTTTTATATTTCTGCTTTTTATTATTAATATTATTGTTTGGGTGTTTTACTCATTTATTATTAATCATTTTCCTCATTTCCTTTTTTTTCATTGTTTTCCAAGGGCGGAAGAGATATTTGGACAGTTTTAGGGGGTACAATGGCTCTGAGTGGGCAAGACACTGCTTCACGGATCCCCGATTGAGTTAAGAACGCATAGGAATGCCTAAGAAACAATTAGGAATTAGTTATGATACCCAAGAATAAACTAGGAATTTGTTAAGAATTAACTGAAAATGTTTTGTATCCGAGAGCACCAAAATCTTGCTAAAAGCTTTTGCTGCAATCTCCAGATGGCTCCAGAATTGCAAGAATTGATGAATAATAAAATAAAAATCAGTTAAGAATTCAGGAACTTATTAAGACTCAACTAAGAGTCTTAAAATTTCGAAATTCCAGGCGATTCATGTTATTCGTGGTCTGTGTGGAATAGGGACATTATGCTCTCTTCTCATCAGCTCTGAGGTTTTGTGTAGGATTTAATTTTGGGGACAAAGTTGGCCATGTAAGAAAGCTGATTTTATGTCAAATCAATCATTTTTGTATTAATTTGGCCGTATATTTTCAACCATTAACCTGTTAAAAGGACCAATTAAGACCAATTTCAGGTAACTGATAAATCACCAGATTTTTATTTAAAATCTCCTGGTATTTCAAAAGGTTCATGGTGTCATGCAGCCTAACAAGGTTCCCTGGGCCCACACATCACAGATCCTCCTCCATACAGTGGACATAATGTGCTTTTCAACATAGTCTTAATCTTGATTCATGCCAAGAAAGGAGAAATGTTTATATTTGAGATGTTAAAACAAAGAGCAATCACTCTAAAAAAAACTGGTTGGCATGCATATGGCATCCAATGGTTGTTATTGACATCCTGTGGCTCCTAGTTGCCACTTTTTTTTTTTTTTTCTTACGACCCTTTCAATGCAGCTCACTATATGTCTTTTTTAGATAAATATGGGTCCTCATCCAACCTGGTGTCCAGTTGCCAAGAGAAATGGCTCTCTCAATCATGTTACTGTTATAATCCTTAAGTGTCTGAGTTATGAGTTTCTTTCATGTCTCTGCTTCATTTTTCTGTTGTTTATATTCTCTAGGATTGCCATTTTAGTCCGTTACATTGTGTGTTTATTTGTCAGTTCATTCTTGTGTTCTTTGTACATTTAGATTTTCTCCGTTAGATTTCCCTAGGAGTTTATTTAACTCCTTTCTGCTTCTCTGCGTTATTCATCCTCCCTCTCTCTAAGCTCCTTGCCTTCCTCTGCCTCAGCTGTTCCACATCCCCCCGATTACTCTAACCTGTATTTTCCGCCACACTTGTCCCACAGCATAACATTTTCCATCTTCATGCCTGTATTTCCTCCTGTGTTCCTCATCTGGTTTTCCTTGTGCTTCCCTCTAAGTTCTCATTATTATTTAATAAATCTTCATGCTCATCAAACGCTCCTGTCTGCACCTGGGACCTCCTCCTCAACCACACCTCATGACATTTACGTCGTGTGTAACTATTTAGGAGTTCCTAGAAACTCTGAACAAAAAAGGCAAAGTCTGAAGTAGAAAAAAATGCTCAAGTTTCAATAATTTAAAAGGAACTGTAAGGAGTAGCAATAATTAAGGCACACATGATTGTGTTCAAATGAAATATTCCTTAACACATGATTATTTCCCATTGAATACATGCACTTAACTTAAAAACTGTATGATTCCAAATGTTCTAATGTGAAACTTTGCTGCTGCAATTGATTTTACATTTTTTTGTACACTTCTTCATTAGTTGCCATTAAATGTAGTCAGTATTGGATGTATTATTATTGTGTATCTATTTGAATTCAAATTGTATTCTTTGTCTACATCTACTTTTAGTAGTATGTTGGCATTTTAAGCCTCTATACTGATTACTTTCAAATCAATATTTTAAACCAAAAGAGCTTGGACACTGCATGATCATAAAAAAATATACAAAATATATTTCAAAGAAATATATTTAGAAATAGTTTTGGTTCCTTACCTAAATCTAAAAATGAAAACCAATAAAGAGGTATTATGCTGTGATCAGACTTAATAGAGCCAGAAAATGTCACTGTACAGCAGCTGACAGAAAGCCTTCATGATAAATGAAACATGTAGATGGCCAGTATGGAGACTTGACATGTGAAACCATGCAAACCACAGCTGCTGCTTCTGGGTGAAACCACAAGCCTATACACACACCGTATATATGAAACATTGTTAACCTGTTCTTTAACATTGTGATGGGGGCGTGAGGCAATGCAGCTCGCCTGCTGTTGCCTGGTCAAGCCGCAGGAAATTGATCTGCGCCACCAAACAAAAGGCAGAAAGTGGGGGGGTCTGTCCATTAATGTTAATGCCTTGTAAGTGTGTGTGTGGGTGTTTGGGTGTGTGTGTGTGTGTTTGAGAGAGAGGGATGGCCCATTTTGTCATGTGAATGTCTATAGTCCATTTAGCAGGTTATGGGTGGGAGTTTTCACTCTGGAGCTTGGTAAAAAAATCTTTCCTAGCACACTTTACACCACAATAATAGTGGAAATGCTTCCCAGGAGAGCTGACCTCTCTCTGCTGGTGGGAATTTATTTGTCTCCTATACTTCTTTTCCCTCCTGCCTTTTAGAGTAAGACACTTTAACCTAAGCTACACTAACTAGGGACCATCTTAGGTTTCGCCTTTTACCAGAGTCCCAAGGGGCAGTCTCGCTGTTTTTGTGTCTCGAGAAAAACATGACAACCGTTCCTTGCGTAAAAGGAGGGGAAAAAAAGGGTTTGATCTGAATCTGAAAGTAAAAGTATGACATTTAACGCATTAAAACATGTTGTCAAACAGCATGCGAAAACATTGAACTTAAGGCAATTTTTGGAGCTGTTTTATTCCTGAGAATGTCGAATATTAAACAAAAATCACACTTTCTTTTGAGCATCAGCTTTGAGTGCACGATCGTAATGCTTAACATTTTTTATGTAACAATCTGTGCTACTTTAGCGATGCCCTGATATCATCCTAAGAGTCAAAATGGGGTCCCGAGAAAGGCATTTTTATATGCTCTGTATCGGAGTCCCTGACGAAACGTAACTCCTGATAGTTGTTTTAGTAGGGTTTGTGATTTTCTGTCAGCCACACCTGTAATGTTAGCCAGCAACCTGTGTGCCTGTGATTTTCATCCTTAAAACTGGTGTCATATTGTTTTTTTTCTCACCATGTGTGCTACCATATTGAAATGTGAGTCTAAATATGAGGAAATAAATTGTTTTGTGTTACATCAAGGCCTGTCTTCTCTTTGAAATATGTATGTCAATTTTGGATGTGCTCCCTTTCTATATAGTACATGTATTCATTTCACATATGAAATATAGAGATTAGTTAGACACAGACTGATGTTTTCAAGCCTTTATTTCTGTTCAGATCTTTTTCCGCTTCCATCTGACAGAAACACAATATTTAGGATTAGAATATTACATCTGACCAATAAAAAACATTTTTAATACAGAAATTTGGGCTTAATGAAAAGTGTGTTTAAAGGTTATTTTCAGAAGGCAATTTAATCTGACAAACTATTGAGATGTACCTGTAGAATTAAGATAAGAGTAAAATTGATACTGACGTAAGTAACATAAAAAACAAACTTAAACTTGCAGAGATAAAATAAATGGTAAGGCACCACTAATCTATGCTGATTAGTAAATGACTTTTTTAAAAGTCAGTCTAGATAATAGGCAAACGCATCATTTGCATTTTTTGTTTGGAGACATATTAGGACATTTGCTACAAAGTCTGTTGATAGCTAAATGGAAATAATTTTTCCTTATGTAAGCATCATTTTAACGCTTACCCACACACCTGCAGGTGTCCTTGTTCAGAGAAAGAAACGAACAAACAAGAAGAAAAGGAGGGGAAGCTAAAGATGAGGACAATAGTCATTCTGTCACCAGAGAGGACCTCCAGCCATACTTCTGCCAGAGACAGGAAGTCGAACATAATGTTGGCCAAACCGGAGGCTACAAGGGGTTCCCTGAAGGAAACCTGAGACAGCAGGATACCGGATCACCGAAGGGACCCAGGCCTCCCTTTCTACATCTGCAGGTACAATGGAACCTGCTGCTCCAAGTACTATTCATCACCAGTGAGGGATATAGACCCAACTGTGTACAGTGAATAAAAATAAGACGTTTCTGGAGGATTCAGGAGGGGTTATGTAATGATGCTACATTGCCACATTTGCCTTCAGGTGACATCATTGAACAGTAAAATATGTTGTATAATGCACTTCTCTAAAGGCGTAGTAGAAATAGGGGTCAGATCCTCTTCCATCTTAAAGCACAATGAGTCAAAGAATGGAACATGAGACTGCCTTACAGATAATTAAAAAAAAGGGGTTTTAAACACAGAAGTTCCTTTGAGTTTAAAAACATCAGCAACTTTGGAGCATTTGAGCTTCATCAAATGGTACATTATTTTTATCTGGTAGAGATCATCAATTTGAAACCATAAATAAATCTTAAAACCAGGACAATGAAATCTGTGTGCTAAACAGTAAGTAAATGAATCATATGAAACAAGCAGAAGCCTAACACACAAGAGATGGCCTGCAGGTTTACCCAAAACTATTAGGTTTAATGCGTGAAAATGTTACATTACTACTTAAAATGTTGAAGTTGGAAAAGACGGTATTTGAGAAAACAAACCATCTGATTTTAAACTTGTATGTCTATCTTTTTTCACCGATATTTAAAATTAAGTTTTGAATTAATTAGGGACTTTTAGCCTGTGGCTAGATTCATTTTTTTTATCTTTAAATAATTTAAGAATGTGTGTGTTTGGAATGGAAATTTGAGAAACATATATGTTCCCCAATATATGAAAACTCTCAGAAGAAACTAGTACTTCCACAGAATTTATGTAAGTGTTTTTCAAATATTGCAGCAATGACTTAATATTAATGTTACTTAAATTCTATGCTATGTAGAGACTCTGTCTGCACTAATCACGATTCACTCACCTCGGCACCCTGAGTGCTTGAAATGGCCCCTAAAGGAAGGGACTCATTTTCTGAATATTTCAGCTAATAATTATTTTACCACCAGGAGGAGATGGTGTAGTGCACTGAACCAAACTGCAATCGCTGAGTATGAAGAAAAAAGATCATGACGGCACTGCTGGAGAAACTCACTCTGTCTGGCCCATCAGCAAACTGTACCATATACAAGTGTATCAAACAGGGGTGGATCAACAGGAACACTTACTGTACTAGACTTAACAGAACTGGATGATTCATTTTTTTATACCCACATAAAACAGGTCATTTGATACACCAGCATTACGTGGTGAGCTGAGAACCAGTCTAACAGCAGCTTGAAATAATACTGCTGTCCAGATCCTGCAGTTGTCATAATGTAGCGTTTCTTTAAACTCTGAGGAGAACACAACCACAGATTCAGGACAGCGTTTTAACAGATTTATTTCTTTGTGAAAGAACAAGGCGAGACAGGGAGCCAGGCAATGACAGCAGGAGACAGGTTCTTTTCTGGAAGGGAAGGTGACAGGGTTATGGATATTGCAAGGGAATTTCAAGGTGTTTTCTTTAAAGAAGGATTTGTCCAGGAACTTACAGCCAGAGCGGTAATGGTTAAGCTCGGGAGGTTAGTCTTTTCCTCTGAGATGGAGGTTGGCAGGATGTGTGTGGTAGACGACAGTTTCCTTTCTTTTCTTTAGCTCTCAAGTGACCACTCAGTTTAAGCGTTCCCACGTAGGATGGTGGACAGGCAGGTGACAACAGAGGTAAGGTTCTCCAAAACCTCACCTCCAAACACACACATACACTGCGCACCAACACAGAGTCCTGACAGCAGTCCATCTCCCCTGATTCACCAAACTTTGTTTTAGGTTATTTTAGCCATGTATGTCTAAAAGAAATTAAGACATTTTATTCAGTATGTCTCCTGCCCAACAAGATGGGACAAGACACCAGAGCTGTGTTACGGATCAGTGAAAGATGCCTTTAAAGCTGTCCCACTCCCTCCTTTGCTGACCATAACTGTGTGCATCTACTGCCCATTTATAAGACTGTTCTGGAGAAAGAAAAGCCTAAGACCAAGGATGTACAAGTCTGGGGTGAGGAATCACATTCTCTCTTTGCAAGAATGTATTAAGTGTACTGACCTGGACATTTTTGAACACTCGTGTGGCAATGATTTGGACTCATTGTTGGATGTGACTTTGTCTTACATTACCTTTTGCAGACATGATTATTCTATGTAGGCGGGTTGAAATCCATCCAATTAACAGACCGTGGATTAATCCAGAAACTTGTCTATGAACTTAAAGATACTCAGCATTTTAACATTAACCCTCAGCATGTCAAAATGGCTTTTCACACTGCAAAATGAACAGAAGCCATGGTTCTGATAATGTACTGTATTGGGCCATTTAGTGGAATCTGCTGATGAGATGAGTCCTGTGCTTCTCTCTCTACATACACAACATGTTCCTAAAATCTCAAACATGCTAATGTTGTGCCTATCCCTAAATCGAATTGCCTTAAAACTGTTGGTGATTTTAAACCTGTACCTTTAACCTCCGTATAAATGAAAATAATTAAAAGGTTGATCAGGTATGTGATTTTAAGGTGGACTGAACATACTTTAGATTCCTTTGTTGGGCTAGCCATGGGAAAGTTAAAATACGGTCTGCTGTTCGTGTATTAAGCGACCGTACCCTGGCCGAAATTAAGACTCACCACTTTAACCTTTCTCTCTAAGCTTCTGCAGAAAAGAATCTGATCCAAATATTCACCGAGAAGATAGCTATTTACAGTTATATTCAGTAAATCTGAATATTATTGAAAGTTAGTTTATTTTCGTAACTGAATTCACTAAGTGAAACGCATTATATAGAAAAGACTGACAGACTGATGTTTTCAAGCATGTGTTTCTGTTAATTTTGATGATTTTCCGATTACAGCAAAAAAAAAACTAAATTTAAGATTAGAATATTACATCAGACTGATAAAAAAACACTTATAATACATAACATAATGGGCTTAGTGAAAAGTCAAACTTTAGGGACTTTAGGGTCAAACTTTTCATCTGAGAAACAAGCCTCCTTGCAAGACTTGCAATGTGACATTATGGGAAAATTTTTACAAAGTGCGTTTTTGAACAAGCTGCTTTAGAGACAAACATGCACTGCATATGTTGCTCCTGTTCAATATTTGTCTGGTTAAGGATCGAAGGCTCATGTATGCAAGATGAAAATCTTTCTAACAGGAAACCTAGTTCCTGGTCTACAGACTATGTCTTGAATAAAAGCTAAATTTCAGAAGCCATCATCAGTCATCAGTCATATGCTACACCATCCTCTTATGCTCTGCTCTCTTTGTGTACTTTCTACATACACATGTATCCCTTGTATTTGATTTTTCATTCAGGTTTAGGCCTCTTAGTTAAGTTAAGTTAAGTTAAGTTAAGTTAAGTAGACGAAATAGCAAAATGTCTCATTAAAGAAACCTAAAATAACATGTTATGATCTTTTTATGGGACCTAGGCAGTGATGATTGTTTTATGCATACTGTCATGGACTGTCCTGAAATCTGGGTGTTCAGCACAGGCATAAGAAAGGAGTCAACAAGACATCTGGGTCAAGATGTCTAACCAGTGTTTTATGTTATCGCTAAACGTTGCCAGATTCCTGATTTCTGTTATAACAAAACTAACAACAACACATCTGAGGGTTTTTTCCTGAGTTTCACTTCCGATGGTATGATCGAGAAGCAATGGCTCAGATTATTTTGCTATTACTCACTGTTTTTTCACATTATCTAACAGTTCATTCTTTTAGATCAGTTGATCAAGTGTGAAAGGCTTCTTCAGCCGTTGGATGATGACACAGAAGAAGGACTTGTTGACCATCCCTGCTGACTAATTGCTGCCTTCAACGCATGTACAACAGTGTGGCTGACAGAAAGTCATGCATTTGTATGTTGAGGGGAAATCAGCTTAGTGGTTGCTGTGGCGTTGTCAGTATTATGGGATAAATAAGGATCTAGTAAAATAGAGAGGGAATTTTGCTTAATATCAAAGTGAACTTTATATTTACCACAGATAAAAGGAGGAAATTAGTGCTGTCAGAAGCATCTATTTAAACATGTATATTTTTTCTGGCTAAGATACATTTTCAACTCTCTTCATTTATACATTAGGGTTTAAAGTTAGACATATTTTTAGTTATCAAGTCTCTATTTGTAAGCTTATTTAGTTACTGTTTTTAATAACTTTTTAAATAACTCTTTGTAGTTAGTAAACAGTCTTTCTGATTGTCTTTTATGTTACTAAACAAAATTCATATTTATGGGTCTTTAGTAAAAACTTTTGTTGTTCTTAGTGTTTTTAGTTCTTTAAACAGCTTGTAGTTGTTAGTCATTGTAGTTATCAGTCTTTGTAGCTGATCTTGTCTCTTTTGATAATAAATTGTCTTAATCCAGCTGCAAGTCTCGGCACCCATTAAACAGTCTATGTAGTCATACGTTTAGGTATTAAATAGTCTCTGTAGTTAAAGGATTTTTAGTTAACAATCTTAGTAGTGATAATACAGTCTATGGAGTTTTAAGTCTTTGATGTTATTAATCAGGATAAAATAGGTTCTTCAAGGATAATATTTTTAAAACACCTATTTTACATTTGGGCAGTCTAAGCTAGGTTGTTCACTGTAATGTCTAATCATTTCCTAACAGTGGCACTCAGAGTAATATGAGCTGTCTTATTAAGCACAAATTTTTGCAAACTTCATCTCACTGTAACTTCTAGAATATCAATTAGCGTACCTAGAATCCAGTTTGATCTTAATCATAACACAAAGCAGTCAAGTTCAGTTTATCGTTCCAAAATTTTTCTATCTAAGGAAATCCAGCCAATCGCATCGAGTCCCTAACTTTGCAGGAACCGCTCATGCTGAGTGTGTATGAACAGACGGTGGAAAGAACAACTCCCCTATAACAGGAAGAAACCTCCAGCAGAACCTGGCTCAGTGTGAGTGGCCAGTTGCCACGACTGACAGGGAGTTTGAGAATACACAGCATATGCACAGAAAAGAAACACAGAAGCAATAATCTAGGAATACTTTCTACGTTAAAAAAGAAAGTATTTAATTAATGGCAATTGCAGCGTCTTTAGTGGCTTGATGTAAAAGAGAAACACAGCTAAACAGATAAGATCCAATTTTAAAGTCTATGCCATGAAAATAAACAGAGCACAGAACAGAGCTTGTTGAAGCAAAAGCTCCTTAATTTGCAGTGCCTAGCAGAGAGACAGGGTTAAAGACAACAGAAAGAATAGAAAGACAACATAAAGGTATTGGCGGCAGTAGCTTGGCCGATGACCCCCTCCAGGAAGGTATAACAGCTATACAGAAACATCAGGCCAGGTGTAACTTCTATCAAGAGAAAAAACAGTGAACATAAAGTTAATGGCAGCAATAACTACAAATAATCCATAATTATAGAGTGGTAGGAGAAAGTAGCTGTTTGAGGGAAAGTGGTTATTATGTCTTAAGCACTCTAAGGCTATAGCAGCAAAACTACAGAGATAGCTCAGAATAGCCTGGGTCATTCCAACTATAAGTTTTATCAAAAAGTAAAGTTTAAAGGCTAATCTTAAAAGTAGACAGGGTGTCGACCTCACGACTGAAACTGGGAGCTGGTTCCACAGGAGACGAGCCTGATAACTAAAGGATCCTTCTGGATCTGGTAATAAAGTAAAAAACCTTGGTGTTATTTTTGACCAGGACATGTCATTTAAATCCCATATTAAACAGGTTTCTAGGATTTCCTTCTTCTCCCCCCGGAACATTGCCAAAATTAGAAATATCCTGTCAAGAAGTGACACTGAAAAACTAGTCCATGCATTTGTTACTTCAAGGCTGGACTATTGTAATTCTTTACTATCAGGATGTCCAGCCTTCAGCTGATTTAAAATCCTGCAGCAAGAGTTCTGATGAAAGTTGAAAAAATATTTTAGCTTCACTTCATTGGCTCCCTGTTAAATCCAGAATAGAATTTAAAATTCTTCTCCTCACATATAAAGCCCTTAATGATCTAGCTCCATCATACAGCTGGGATCTGATTGTTCCATATGTTCCTAACAGAGCACTTCGTTCTCAGACTGCAGGTTTACTGGTGGTTCCTAGAGTCTCTAGAAGTAGAATGGGAGGCAGATCCTTTAGTTATCAGGCTCCTCTCCTGTGGAACCAGCTCTCAGTTTTAGTCCGTGAGGCAGACACCCTGTCTACTTTTAAGGCTAGGTTTAAAACTTTCCTTTTTGATAAAGCTTATAGTTAGAGTGGCTTAGGTTATCCTGAGCTATCTGTAGTTATGCTGCTATAGGTTTAGGCTGCTGGAGGACACAAGGACCACTTACACTCTCTCCGCTACATTCTCATACTACTCTCCAATTGTGCATTATTTGCTGTTATTTCAGCTTTTAACTTTGTTCTCTCTTTTCTCTTCCTAGAAGCTACACCTGGCCTGACTCTGTATCTACCTGTGACACCTTCCTGGAGGGGGGTCATCGTCCAAGCTTCTGCTGCCAACAGCTTAATGCTCACCTTCTACAGATGATCTACTTGGCCCTGTCTTTTAGTGTTTAACCCTATTTTTCTCCTAGACATAGCTACTAAATGAACTTTTACTATGACTAACTGTACGTGCTCTCTTCTCATACTCTAAACTTGAAAACTGGCTCATAGTTTATCTGTTTTTTCTTCCCAGATGAAATGACTAAAGGAGCTACATCTATTTACATTAATGTTTCCTTCTCAAAGAAAGTACACCTGGATCAGTGCTTCTGTGTTCTTTTTCCTTCTTTGCTCTGTTCTCTCAAACCCCCAGTCGGTGGTGGCAGATGGCCGCTCACACTGAGCCTGGTTCTGCTGGAGGTTTCTTCCTGTTAAAAGGGAGTTTTTCCTCTCCACTGTCGCTACATGCATGCTCAGAATGAGGGATTGCTGCAAAGTCAACGCCAGAGACTGTCCACTGTCTCTACATGCTCATCCAGGAGGAGTGAATGCTACAAGTCTCTGACTGGATGCAATCTGCTGGGTTTCCTTAGATAGAAAAACTTTTTAACCAATTTGAATAAATAACTGAATCTAACTGCACTGTTCAATGGTTAGGATTAATTGGAATCTGTGTACCTGACTTGAAATCTGTATGATTCGAGTGAATTGACTTAGCCCATTTTAAAGTTACCCACCTTATACACAATGCAACAGGAAACAACACTCTCCAATTATTTTTACCTCTGCCTTCCTCTCTCCCTGTTGGATGGAGTAAGGGGGAGTCAGGTTTAGCCTAAACCGACTCAGTTATGGTTGAGGTGCAAACACACCCTCTATTTCTGCTACCTGTGCGACCCCTTCTCTTTTCCAATGGTTATAATCAGTCTGACAGAGAGAGGTACCGCCAATCGTTGTGGTTTTTAGTATAACAATGGCCACCAGTGGGCTCTAGATGGACAAACTTTATCAGTTTATTATTTTACTTAGTACCCCTACCCCTAGCCCATTCTAAAATTGGCCAAACTCTAACACTCAGTAGTTTATTCTAACCTCCCCAACAACCTCGCACCATTCCAAACCCTTTGTGAAGTGCCTTGAGACGACGTGTTGTGAACTGGCGCTATATAAATAAAACTGAATTGAATTGAATTGAATATTAAATGCATCAGCCTCAACAGGTTTTCAGACACTAATGGCGGTTTTTACTAATTATAAAGAAACACCCAAGCATGTTACATATGTTTATAATCTTACAAATTATTGAATTCTGTTGTTATCAGTGTGTTAAACTGCTGTTGCACCATTTCCTGTCTTGGCACAGGAACTCTCAATGCAAAATTAAGATCATTTGCCCCCTTACTGTTTTTTTTCTTACAGATTTCAGTAAACGGCCTACCACAATTAGTCCAAAAGCAGACTCAGGACTTGTTTTATGACCTGAAATGTTTATGTGTGGCAAAAAATAAGGAAAGAAATCCCTAACGGGGTAAATACTTTTTCACAGCACTGATTGAATGTTTTTATGAAAAGATTGTTGAAATAAAGACTGAGCCAAAAACCCGAGAGAATTCCCACCTTAATTTGATCAAACTTCAAAGACTGACAAAATGAAGAGAGGCACATATTTGGTGCCATAGGGTTACTTGAAGTCTGTTCTTTGACATGTCTTCACACACATTAAGACTAAACTAAATCTTAATCTCTGTGATCTATTTATGGCTGTCTCAGTTCTTCAGTTTCTTCCTTATGCACCTTGGATCAGATTCAACACCCTACAGTCAACATTAGATTGGGGCCTTGTTTGTTCTTGTAGAGCCTCAGGTGATACAGGTGTCCTTAATATCAAGTGAGCGCTTGTTTTTAACCATTTGATGAATCGCATCAAAAATTGGAAGATTGCTAATAGATCTTACAAGTAGAGCCAAAAAAAATGTGTCACTCATTTTAGACAGTAAAACTAATATATTGTATAGATTCATTATCACAAAAAGTTAAATATTTCAAGCCCTTCTTTCTTGTGATTTGAATGATTATGGCTTACAAACAATGAAAAACAAATTTCAGTGGGATGGATTTTTTTTTCCAAACAGGCCTATAACAGCGGAAATCTGAGGACATTTTTGTCCTTAAAGAACTTAGGAGAACTGTAGATTTTAATTGAATGCTACACAGAAACTAATAATACATTAAAATCAATATTCGGGCTTAATCTTTTAAATCTCGTGCTGATTAAAAACTCACCAATCCCCAAAGATTTGCTATAAGGAAAATAACTCATTTTGGTCTGTTTTGTCATAAAAAGTATGAGCATCCTGCAATCAAACTGGCATTAACATGATGATATTTATTCAGTACGTGATCATTTTTATCAGAACTGAAGTTGGTCAAAAGATAAAGCCCTAAAAACTGTATTAATTTTTTTGCTGTTTTTTGAAGTGGCATTTTTGTCTGACTGAAAACAGTAGTGTTGTTCAACAATAATTAAATAACCATTTACTCTGACAAGTATTATCTTGGTAATGCCAGTCCAATATGCCAGTGGTATTAGGACAATTTATGAAAGAGGGATTTGAGCACTGGCATTATTGAACAGTAAACTCTGCACACATATGGAAAAATTTAGAATCACATTTATTATCAGAAACAATTCAACTCCAAATTAAACATGTTTCGATAGAAAGGACTCCTGGATCAGTGCTTCTTTGCTCTCTTTGGGTCTCTGCTCTGTTCTCTCAAACCCCCAGTCGGTGGTGGCAGATGGCCGCTCACACTGAGCCTGGTTCTGCTGGAGGTTTCTTCCTGTTAAAAGGGAGTTTTTCCTCTCCACTGTCGCTACATGCATGCTCAGTATGAGGGATTGCTGCAAAGTCAACGCCAGTGACTGTCCACTGTCTCTACATGCTCATCCGGGAGGAGGGAATGCTGCAAGTCACTGACTGGATGCAATCTGCTGGGTTTCCTTAGATAGAAAACCTTTTTATCCAATTTGAATAAATAACTGAATCTGACTGCACTGTTCAATGGTTAGGATTAATTGGAATGTATGTACCTGACTTTTGTGAACTGCCTTGAGACAACATGTGTTGTGAATTGGCGCTATATAAATAAACTGAATTGAATTGAATTGAATTGAATTAAACAGACGTTCAATGTTAGATTCTTTTGAGCAGTGCTGAAATTGTGTAGACTTCAACAGACAACAGCAGAACAAATAAGAAGCTTAACTGAAGGTAAATATATCAGCAAGGAAGTATTTCTCACTGAACATAATCCAGCTAGACAAAGAAACGGTTATGTGTTTGTATACTTTTGTCATAACTGTTTGTAAACTGTCTCTTTTAGGGTTTTTTTTTTTATACATGTAATTGTTGTGGTTCCGTCCCGTCATAAACACTCTCAAAGACCAACAGGTTGGATGATGAGGGTTTTCCCTTTTTTTACTGAAAATGAGTAGTTCAGAGCACAAACATGATGTGGTTAGCTCCTATACTGGCATGGACATCACAGCAGGAAGTTAAACAGACTGTGGAGAATTTCCAGATCGTTCTTACAATGGTTTAAACAGTATTCTTTTTTTTTTTTATGTGTGATCGTATAGTGGTTTTTACGTTATAGTTTTACAATGAATTTATTACAATCTGTTCTTAACTCCCAATACATACACAAAATTTATTTAAGGAAACACCACCTAACCTGTCCCAAAAGTAATACTTTTGTGTGTTTATATCCCTATGTCCTGCTAGCAAATTATGATAAAATATTTTAAAAATATTCCTAAAGACCTTAAATCTCTTTAAATTATCCTGCTGTCTCTGACTTATGAGATAAAACCCTCCCTTGATCAAAAGATAAAACACAACATGAGGCGTCAGATATTTGCATCTGAAGCAAACTGTGATTTGACCCTAAAGGAGATACTTTTGCAAAAGTAAACTAGACTGACAGGCAGTTCAAGTTTGTAAAAGCAAAATCACCTGCAACCATGTCTGCTAACGTTTAAAGAGAAAAGAGAAGTGAAAGGTACATTCAGATGCACATACTGATGAAGAATTACATTTCTTGTTTAAGTAGCAAAAATCTATTTGCAAATCGGAAACAAAACTGCCTTGAGCTTCAACCAGCAGGTTATTTACAGGTGAAAAGACTTAATCAAGTTTGTGCGTGATGAGTTGGGTTGGATTTCTCATAAGATTAGTCATGCTTCAATACCATTTGTCACTGAAAGCATATGTGGTTTTTTCTTTCTTTATTAAGGCCTATAAAATCCTGGCAAAGGCTTGCATGCTGAGCACAGGTTTACACATATAACTGGAAAATCCCTCGTGCAACCGCCACCTCTAGTCATAGCTCTAATTGAAGCCCCATGCCAGGAACTGCTGCATTTGCTTTTACGGGCCAAATTTAGCAAATAATTTTAATGAGAAGGATCAGGGAGGCTGTCCGTTTTTTAAGAATAAAACATTGAAAACAAGGCCTTTGACTCAGCAGCTTCTGTAACTTCTGCAGGTAGGGACTCTTTAATCTTAACACGTATACATTTTTCTTGGAGATTTCTTTAAAAGAAATGACAAGACGCAATACAAATCCAGGCTCCTATCTTTTTTATCATGGCATTTTGAGATTTTTCTACTCATCATGTCAGGCAAAAAGAATTAAAAAGCAACTATAGCAATCCTTTGATTTTTTAATGTCTTTTTAGTCCATTTGTCAAAACAACCTCAAACAAAATTGCTGTTTTGGGGAAACTGGTGCATCATGAAACACATTGGCCCTAGGGCAGCTCTATCTGGGAAGGGCTCTTCTCTGGCTCCAGTGGTCTGCAGTTCGCTCAAGAGTCCTTAGAGTCATGTCATCAGCGTCATTGTGCGGTTGCAGACCTAGTTAACGGGTGCCAGTCTGGCAGTAGGAAACACAGACAGAGGTGTTCTGCTTGACTACCACTCGGCTCCCTGTCTTTTTCTGTCACAGATAATTCAGCATTTGACTAAACATGTAATCGCAGTCGGTCAGTCTTCAAGTTCTTTTTTTATCTGCCTGATGTTTTACCAAGAATGTAATCATTTATTGATTTAAGGCCAAATGCATAAAATTCTTTCAAATAAAAACATAAAAAAGCATTGCAGTTACAATAAAAAAATGCAACCCCTGTAATTGTTAGAATGTCCACAAAAAATAAATAAATAAGTAAAAAAAACATATATATAGATATATATATCTATCTATATATATAGATAGATATATATATATCATAGAAATAAACTTAAAAATGACAAGAGTAAAAGTATTACTATTGTCTAATTCCCTAATAGCAGTGGGTAGTGAGTTCCATAAAAATGAATAAAAACACTCCAAAATCCTAAGAATTTATATTATGTTTGTGTATGTATATATGTTTTTAAGAAAGGCATTGTAAACAGAAACTTGGCGTTGCTTTCAAATGTTTGGCCACAAGTCCAAAACCTTTGTTTCAAACTTTATTAGGTATACCCTGCTAGCAACTGGATGGATTCCCTTTTGCCCTCAGAACTCCCTTAATTTGTCATGTCGTATATTGAACAAAGGGTCCGAAATCTTTCTCAGAGATTTTGGTTCACATTGGCAAGACAATATCATGCAGTTACTGCATATCCATAATGTAAACAACTGCATTCCAAAGAGTCTCTGTTGGATTGAGATCTGGTGACACTACAGGCCACCGAACTAAACAATATGTTGTAATTTTCAAGAAACCAGTCTGATTTGAGCTTTGTGACATGGTGCATTTTCCTGCTGAAAGTAGCAACAGATGGTGATGAAGAAATGAACATGATCAGCAACAATACTCAGGCAATGTGTGGTTTTAAATAATAATAAGTTGGTACTAAAGGGTTGTAGTACACTAAGAAAATATTCCTCAAACCATAACACTACCAGTGGCCTGAGTAACTGAGGCAAAACAGGATGGATTCATGGTTTTTAATGTTGTTTACGCCAAATTCTGACACTACTATATGAATATTGTAGCAGAAATTAAGAAACATGCAAAATGTTTCCTATTGGTTGTTGACCAATTTAGGTCAATTTAGGGTTTCCTATTCTTAGTTGACAGGAGTGGCAGTGAGGTCTTCTGCTGCAGTAGCCCATCTGCTTCGTGGTTCAACATGTGCATTCAGAGAATGAGGAATTCAGGAAAGTGAACTGCTGCATTTGGTTCACCTTCTTTCTTTGGTCACTAGGTGGACTGAAGCAAGCTTGTAAGCAAAATTAAACTTACCCACATTTTTCTGATCAGCACCAGAGTTGGAATAACTTTCACAACTGCCCAGATGAAGCAAACTACCCGAGGAAACAAAGTCTTATCTGAGGACCAAATTGCTCTGGTCTTAATTCATTTAAGACCTAATCTGACACCCCAACTCATTTTCCAGGTCATTGCTTAACATATCATAATCAGATGTATCAAATGTTCCACCCAGCTCTAAAGGAGCATTTGATCTAGGCTGAGTTTGGTAATTTTGGAGATTGAAATATATCCAGATTATATCATGGTAAAGCTTTTGGTGGAAGGATCAAGAGTCATAAATGGTAAACAAAAAACAAATTTTTTGTGGTAACAGGGCATAGCTTGAGATGCGGCGATCAAAGATTTATGGCAGATTTTCAATCCTTGTATATTGGAAACACTTGATTTTAGGATACTTTGATTTTTCTTTAAGTAAGAAAAAAAAAAGACTATGCCTCCCTTCTTTTGAGATGTCACTATTTATACAATAGGGTGAACGATGACGCGTGAGTGAGAAGTCACTTTAAAACAATATTTTACAAATTTAAACAGGGCTGCACGGTGGCGCAGTTGGTAGCCCTGTTACCTTGCAGCAAGAAAGTCCTGGTTTTGACTCCCAGCCGAGGGTGTTTCTGCATGGAGTTTGCCTGTTACCCCCGTGCATGCGTGGGTTCTCTCTGGGTACTCCGGCTTCCTCCCACAGTCCAAAAACATGACTGGTTTCTCTAAATTGCCCTCAGGCGTGAATGAGTGTATGCATGGTTGTTTGTGTTGCCCTGCGATGGACTGGCGACAGCGTTGACAGTTTAAAATTGTTATTAGCATTTTTTTTATTAACAATTAGGATATTTACCAGCTGTAAAATTAGTCTCCATCTGTATTTCCTTTTGAGAATGTAGAACCGTATCTTAGCGCAAAGATTTCCATAGGTTGCAAGCTCCAAAAGATAAAACAGAGCAATTTTGCCATTATACCGTCAGCCCTGTTGGTATCTACTGAAGTTGGCTCCGTCTCAATTTTTCCTTTGCTACCTAATTCGATGGAATGTCCCCATGGAATGTAAGAATTGACGTCCCGTGGCAGATGCCTCCTTTTTGCACCGGAAAGTTGGGTATTCATATAAAATAAAATAAAACGGTCTATTCTGGACGTCAGCAGATCTCTTGGTGGATCATCTCTATTTGCATCACGATTGATGGTTTAGAAAAGGGGTACCCAAACCCCGGACTCTGGTCCAAATCCAGACCCAGAGAGCTTTTTGTCTGGACTGTACAACATTTTCTAATTTACTATGTAGATATAAACATTTTATTCCTGCAGGCTGCTGAGTCTGACTTTTGAACAGGTGTGATGGGTAGCTATGTGAGCAGCGATATTTTGGTCTACACTCCAAGCTCGTGGCGGTGATGCACCACATCATTGTATGCCAACCGTCAAAAATAACAAAGAAGAAGCTATATGGGGGTCCTTGAACGCAGTTTACTAAGTTACTAGCTTGGGAGCTCACGCTTGCTGACAATACAATGACTTGGTGTACTGACAGCAACTTAAGGAACATAACGACAAGAACTTAAGGAAAAGGTTAAGCAAAGAGCCGTGCCTGCCACAAGCACCACAAGGAGAGCAGTACTGCTTTACCAAGATGTACAGACCCAGCTTGACTGTGTCATTCAAAGTGTGTTTAATATTGGTACTTAAAATGGATTGCACTTTTCTGTTCATATGATTTCATGGGCATAGGAATAATTGATCAGAGGTTTAAAAAACAAAAATTCTATTGTTCATTAAATGTTAAATAAAAATGAAAGTCAATATTTTTGTCAGTTGATTTAAAATGTTTGGACCCCAAAGTTGTTTGGATGATGAAGGGAGTGGACCTCCTGCTCTTTTAGTTGATGTCCCCTGGTTTAGAAGGAACAAAATGCAGACTCAGGAGGAACATAGTGAGTTAAAAAGAGATTTAATGATGAAGAAAAATACAAACAAAAGCAAACACTGCCATGAAATGGGCACAGAATCAGGAGGCAAATAGGAAAATCCAGCACTGAGCAATGAAAACCTGTGAGTTTAAACCCAGAGGCTGGGTGGAGAAACGACCAGTGAACCAGAAGAGCTAACAAGATGAAATGTGGAGCGGCTGGTGGCAGGAAGAATGCAGAACAACTGAAGGAGGGAAGGTAATTAACACAAATGAGCAGGAACACAGATGAATCCAGAGAAGTAACTCTAGATGTATTAAGAACGCAAAAACAAAAGAAAAAAACTAATAAGGAAAACACCTAACAATATGAAGCATAAGGATAAGAACTAAATAAGGCAAGACTTAAAGAATAAACAGTGAAAAAATTGTCAAAATACACAGAAGCAAATCAAAACTCAAACACCTACAGATCATAACAATTTGAGTCTTTAAATTATCTTTAAAAACTAAATTCATTCTGCAGCAGCGCATTATATGTTTGCCCCAATGGCTGCACCTAAGAGCTGTAAAAATATGCCTGCTATACATAAAGCTTACAGCTTCAACGTGGCAATAAAGCAATTAGAAGCAACATTTTCATTAGACACCCAAGAGAAAATTACAGACTTATAAAAGAGCACAATGCTGGCTCTTTAAATTTGTGCCTCAACCAACCCAAGCAAGCCTCTCCCTCAGTGCCCATCTGCAGGTTGGGGAGGGTACATAGGAAAACAAAGAGTGGGGAACACTTGACCTGGAGCCGTGTTACTTATATAATGACAAGGCCCTAGACATTGTGTGGGAGGGCATTAGTTGACCATGACGCGGTATACTATCAAGGTCCGTCTATAATTAGCAGAATCTGGCAGGTCAAAGTGGAGAGGGACGGAAGTGCTGCTGCTGTCTAATTAGCTCTACATCAGAGAGAGAGAGAGGAGGAAGAAGGCGTTCTGACTGTATGGAAGACTCAATTATAAGCTGCGTTTACACTGAACTACACACACAAAGGTGAGGTTCTAGGCATTTAAGGAAGACTATTAACCCAAATTCATTTACTGGGACTCAACATAGTCAAGACAAGCTAACCTCTTGAGAAATTGATGTTCAGTCTGTTGATCTTACATTTTGCATATTTGCTAGTCCCCCAGAGTACAATTGTTTCTTTATTTCCTTTTTTTTCAAACTTCATACCTGAAATACTTAACTAACCCACCTCCCAACCTTTTGTGTATTGTAGAAAATTTTAGACAACTTTATAATCCATCCATTGTCTTTAAATATTACTCTAATAGTGTTTCCTTACAGCAATCTAGCATAACATCATGACCATCCGACTAATAGTGTATTGGTTCCTGGTTTCACTGCCTTAACACCCAGACCCAAAGAGGAATGGACTTTGGTAGATACCTGAATGTGCGCATTGTTATCTGACACCAAGATGTTAGCAGCATGCATGTTCTTGCATGTTCAGCACATCCTACAGATGTTCGATTTGGCTGAGATTTGAGGTATTTGGGGGCCAAGTTAACACTTCAAACTTATTGTGCTCCTTAAACAATTGAAACAATTTTTCTTGTGGTAGAGCTTGTTTTCCTGCTTAAGAGACTAGGTCCATCAAGAAATAATTTCCAAGATTTTTCATTACCTAAAACATCACACTGCCTCCGCTGACTTTCACTCTTCACATTGTGCATTTTGTTGCTAAGTATTTTCCAGGTAAGTGATGCACACAACCAGCTATCCGCTTGATGTAAAAAAAAAAAACATGACTGTTTATTTGTAGATTTTCCTGTCAGAACCAACATTAAATTCCTTAGCAGTTTTAGCTACTGTAGCATTGAATGTCATTGGAACAGCCTTTAGTCACCAGAAGCATCAGTAAGCCATGTAGACCCACGACCCTGTCACCTGTTCACCATTTTTACTTCCTTTGACAGGTTTTGAGGGATACTGACTTTGCTGTCCCAGCAGATCCTTAATAGGAACTAGTTCAAGATTCAGTTCAGTCATGTTAGAGTAAATTTGTTTTTGGCACTAGTGGCCTTTAATGCACAGTAATCAGACAGTAAAGAGGGTGGAGAGAGAAGGGGAAGATATGCAGCAAATGTGTCAAGACCAGGAATCGAACCAAGGACAACAACATTGCGCACTACAGCCTCTGCACATGTCTTATTTACATCCGGTTGTTTTTGCTCACATAAACTGTATTTTGTTATGGCCAAATTCCCAAAACTGTTCTGATGTTTAGGGCATGAGCCTTCAATTTATTTCCTGACGTTTAAAGCAAAGCTAAAGGCCTTGGTGTCACCTCTAAGGCATGCAGAAAGGCAAAAAGGCTTGTCTTGATATAAATTGTCACAGCTGTACATATTTTTTTGCCATCCTCAAGTAGAGTGCCATAAAATTACATCAGGATGAGCTACTTTCATGTGAAGTTCATCATGTAAAATCCAGCCTCATTCAGTTCAAAGTTGTCACAAGATTAAGCTCCACTAATGAAGGCGTTCATGCACAACACTGATTACTGCCTACTGCTAAACTGGGGAGATTCCACAAGGGCTGGTGTTTTGGATGTGCTCTGATTCAGTCATCTGGTCATCACAGTTCAGCCATTGTCAAACTTGTCAAATCCTTACATTTGTCAGTTTTCCTGCTGCTAACAAAATGTTCACTTCTTGCCTAATTTATCCTACCTACAAACAGGTGCCATGATGAAGAGATAATCATTGTTATCCACTTTGCCTGTCTCTGGTCATACTGTTATGCCTAAACAGAGAATATCAGGAAAGTCAAACATAATCCAACCTTTTCATGCTGGGTTCTCTTATCTTGCATCTTTTTGTTTTTTACATCTCACTGATAAACTGCGTGCTTTAGGACAGCCAGGTGTTGGGACCATGGATTTCAAAATTAAAACTCCGATATACACTTTTCTGTTGTTGTCAAAATAAATTGCATTTAACAGACTTTCAGCACAACTTCAGAAGGGGAAAAGGGGGGTAACAGCAGACTTCCCATGATGCCACTGGCTGTATAAAAGCACCCCCTTTCCAATGCCCCGATCTCTCCAAGCCGGTTGACCATCGGACCAGGAGAGGAACAGCGCGCTACTGTCTTTTTGCTGGCAAAAAGACATAATCTCTTCAAACTGGATCCAAGAGTCTCATATGATCACCAATCATATGCAAAGATAAGTATGAGTGAATGACTGTTTGTGTACCCAGTATTCATTCATAAAAACGGGTATTAAGGTACACGCCTGGCTTGACTTTCTCTCCGAGGCCTGCTGAAGCAACAGTGTCCCAGAAAAGTCCCCAGCAGAGACGAGGTCTCTACAACCCGATTGAAGCGGTCTTCCTTGCCTGAGAGAAGGACGACGAGTAGCCAAATCACCGGTAACGTGCAGTTTTGGCCGGCCGACAGAACGGGCCACCCACCCACAGCTTCGTTACGTTAGCCGAAGGCTAACCGCTTGTTAACTGTGGACGTTTCGTCATACTTCGCCGCCCCAGACATCTTTTCCTCAACATGGTCAGAGGTTAGGTTTGGGCAGAGTGAATAATAGAATAACAGTTAGGATGAAATGATCTAAACGTTTTTCATTTTATGAAGTTTGGTTTTGTTTGTGTGAAACTGCTATCTTGGTGCTAGCAGGCTATCTGCAGCAAAGGTGATCAGCTTTGTGTTGCATTCACAAACTTTATTTAAAGGGTGATTTTAAACACAGAAGGTTGCTCATAACGCACCGTCCACTCTTATTCATTTTAACCCTTTTATTGACGGTATTTTAAGTGTGTGTGTTTTGATGCTAAGCTATCAGCCTCCTTTGTTAGCTTTAACTGCTAACAGCCTAGGACACGTAAAGAATATTTACCCAGAACGGTTTTTAGTTTTCATCCAGTAAATATGTCCCTAACATCAGTTTACTAAATTTGATAACAAAATTTTGATAACTAAGTAAACACCATTAAGCCCCATTTCTCCAGAAAGATTGGTTCCTTTCAAAGATATTTCCTTAAAAAATTTACCGTTACCTTAAAATAATATTTTCTTTAAATTTTATTTCAATAAATAAAGGCAGCTAATGAGACACCATTGAGAATTAGTCATCCGAAGGTTGGTTTTATTCAGCAGATCATTCTTTAAAACATTATTTTATTAAAAATAATATTTTATCTGATCTTACATTGTGAATGGTCGTCTAACGTTTGCTGATTATTGCCTAAGTTAGTTCCAAACTAACTTAACTTCATTTCCAGATTCTTCAAGATAATCCTTGGTTTTTCAAACATAAACATTGCATGCTAATGTTGCATCCACTTTTTTGGTCATGATTTCAAATCATCTTTTAAACAAATTGTATATATTGGTACATAGCCCATTAGTCTTCCTTATTCTTTAATTCTGCTTGGTAGTTTAGTTGGATTGTTTTTAGCCCTAGCAAAGAGTTTGTTGATTGAAATATGTTTTGACTTTGAGTTGACTTATTTTTGTTAATAAATTCTTTATTTTAAGAAAAATTTTGGGGAATTCATTCCATGTGTGTGCAAAGTTTTATGCTGCTCAATAATGTCAGAGCTTGCTCACACCTTACAACTTTGTCCTAATACCATCGCCTTACTGGGCTGGTATTCACAGGACAACCCTTAACAGACCAAAATATTATTTGATAAAATATTCAAATATTAATATTAAATATTAAATAATGTCAGATTAATAATCAAAACACAGGTGAGGATCTGATTAGATCATTAGCAGTACATTAGCAGTGTAGATTTGCTACTAAAACCTGGTATACTCTGAAATCAGGACAAAAGTGTACACACAAAGAAATCCAGATGTATAAAAGGGTCTGTATGCATGCATCCAAGCACATTTCTTTAGTACATTCCAAAAAATGCAGAATTGCAAAGCCAAAAATCAAATGTTCTCCCAGGAAGAAGAGAAGTTAATGGGAGACGCTGCAAACCACAGACCCATATTTCATTTGTAGACTAAGAAAAAAATTTAAGTAACCGGGTTTTAATCCGAGTATCATATTAAGTCTATTAAACTCCTGCAATATTGATCTGGTCAGTTCAGAAGTAGTGTCATGGTTTTTAAGGCCGAGTTGACCCACATGCAGAGAACACTCAAACAGAGAAACGAAGTTCAAATATTTATTATACAGTGCAAGCAAGCAGGAAAACGGCAGGCTGGTTGACCAGCTGAATGAGAAAGAACAGGTATGAGTTCGGGATCTGCACGAGTAACAAGTTTCCTAAAACTATGCTCACAGTTCAGGCGGGGACGATCCGCCGGGCGGGAGAGACGGGTGTCAGTCTGGGGCCGGCCGGCGATGGCCGGTTGGTGCGTTCCGTGGTTCGAGGTGGCTTGGTGGGTGGACAGGTTGCGCTCACAGAATCCGGGCCAGACTAAAAAAAGGTTCAGGTTCCACAGAGAGAAGCAATCCAGGGTCTCCTCTCGAAATCGGCTTGGCGGCCTAGGGCAAGAAGAGAAAACACAGGCTGTTAGGCAAGATCCACAAAGTTTCCAGAATAGGAACGATACTGGCCAGGTGACCTCTACCGCAGCAGGCAAAACACTCAGGCAACAATGTGCACCTGTCCACCTTCCTCTCTGCAGCTCCAGCGCCTCTTAGTGGTGAGAAAGGGTTAGCAGCAGGCTGGCAGAAAATGGACTGTGACACCACCTCCCCCCTAACGACTGCCACCCGGCGGTCTTGAAGAACCGGGCTGGGAGGCCCAGTAGTCCTGGATGAGCGTCGGGTCCAGGATGAAGGAACCCAGGAGCAATCCTCCGGACCGTAGCCCTCCCAGTCGATCAGGTACTGCCACCCCCGGCCCCGGCGACAGGAAGCCACAATCCGGCGGACCGTGTAGGCGGGGTGGCCTTGGAAATCCCGGACGGCCGGAGGAGATTCATCTGGGAGACAGCTTCCGAGACAAGGACTTGAGGGGAATGTCCCGTGTGGAAAGCCACACCTGCTGACCCGGACTGTAGGCCGGGGCCGAGGTGCGCCGTCTGTCGGCACGCACTTGTTCTGGGCCGCCGTCCGACGCAGAGCCTTCGCTGCTGCGTCCTAAATGCGTCTGCTCCTGTGGATGTGCTGGCGCGCCGACATTACAGTTATCTCCTGCTGGTCAGACAGGAACAAGGGTGGCTGGTATCCCAGGGAGACCTCAGAAGGGGTGAAACCAGTTGCAGTTGAGACATGGGAGTTGTGAGAGTACTCGACCCAGGGCAGATAGGTGCTCCACTCGGTGGGCTCAGAGGAGGTAACACAGTGGAGCGCTGCTTCCAGTTCCTGGTTCAGCCTCTCCACCTGCCCGTTTGTTTGGGGATGGAATCCGGACGTCAGAGAGGTCTTGGCCCCCAGAGCCATGCAGAATTCTTTCCAAAGCCGGGCGGTGAATTGGGGTCCCCGATCTGACAGCACATCCTGGGGGATGCCATGAAGCCGGAAAACATGTTTCACTAGGAGTTTGGCGGTCTGGAGGGCCGATGGTAACCGTCTGAGGGGAACAAGATGGCAAGCCTTAGAAAACCTGTCCTCAATGGTTAGAATAACAGTCATACCGTGGGTTGGTGGCAATCCCGTGACGAAATCCACGGCTATGTGGGACCAAGGTCGAAGGGGAACGGGCAGCGGCTGCAGAAGACCAGCAGGCGGACGGTTTGACGTCGTTTCGTGCGCAGGCTGGGCAGGCAGATACGTATTTTGACTTCTCGGTGCAGTGTGGGCCACCAGAAGCGTCTGGTAATAGCTACGATTGTTCTACTGGCCCCTGGGTGAGTGGCGAACCTTGATGTGTGGAACCAGGCGATCAGTTTGCCTCGAACTCCTGCGGGGACGAACAGGCGGTTGGGCGGTCCGGTACCTGGGCCCGGGTCAGCGAGGAGGGTTCGCCGCAATCAGTCCTCTATCTCACAGGTTATGGCCCCAACGGTACAGCTGGGAGGCAGGATGGAGGCGGCCTGCTGCTCTGAGTCGTCTGTTGCGAACTGCCGGGACAACGCATCGGGTTTAATGTTCTTTGAGCCCGGTCTGTAAGAAATTAACAGGTTAAAACGAGAAAAGAAAAGGGACCAATGTGACTGACGTGGATTTAGCTGACTGGATGTATGACAAATTTTTGTGATCGCTCCAAACCAGCACAGGCAGCTCAGACCCCTCCAGGCAGTGGCGCCACTCCTCCAAGGTGAGTTTAATGGCCAGCAGCTCCCAGTCCCCGACGTCATAGTTTCTCTCTGCTGGAGTCAGACGGCGGGAGAAGAAGGCGCAGGGGTGTAGCTTATTGTCCTGGCTCTGACGCTGGGAGAGCACGGCTCCCACCCCAGTGTCAGAAGCATCCACCTCCAACGTGAATTGCTTTCCTGGATCTGGGTGTACGAGGACTGGGGCTCGGGCGAACCTGTCCTTCAGCTGACAGAAAGCCTCCTCGGCCTCTGGAGACCAGACGAAGGGGATCTTGGTTGACGTTAAGGCAGTTAGGGGGCTGGCAATGCGGCTGTAGTCTTGGATAAACTTTCTATAAAAGTTTGCGAACCCCAGGAAACGTTGTAACAGTTTCCGGGAGGTGGGAGCTGGGCAGTTCTCCACCGCTCTCACCTTGTCCAGATCTGCGCGAACCTGTCCACCCTCGAGGATAAAACCCAAAAAGCTGATGGAGGTCTGGTGGAATTCGCACTTCTCGGCTTTTACAAACAGCTGGTTCTCCAGGAGGCGCTGTAGGACCTGACAGACGTGGCGGCGGTGCTCTTCCATAGTTCTAGAATAAATGAGTATGTCGTCCAGGTATACAAACACGAACAAATTCAAAAAGTCTCTTAATACGTCATTCACTAACGTTTGGAATACGGCAGGTGCGTTGCACAGCCCAAAAGGCATCACCCTGTATTCATAATGCCCAGGCGGGGTCTTAAACGTCGTCTTCCACTCATCCCCCCGGCGGATCCTAACTAGATGGTAAGCGTTCCTGAGGTCTAGCTTGGTGAACACTGTGGCTTCATGAACGGGCTCGAACGCAGACGAGAGCAGGGGTAATGGGTACTTATTTTTAACTGTGATGGCGTTTAGTCCTCTATAATCAATGCAGGGGCGTAAGGAACCGTCCTTCTTCCCGACGAAGAAGAAACCCACACCGAGCGGAGACGAGGATGGCCGAATTATGCCGGCAGCGAGCGACTCACTAATATAGGTCCCCCTCTCAGGCCGGGAGAGCTTGTATAACCGGCTGGAGGGCAATGGAGCCCCTGGTAGGGGGTCGATTGCGCAATCATATGGGCGATGAGGCGACAGAGACAAAGCCCGGAACTTACTAAACACCGCGCTGAGATCATGATACTCATGCGGCACTCGGGTTAAATCTGGCGGGTGATCCTCCACTCCCTCCTCGGGCTTACTAGGAGCGACAGCTGACCACAGACAGGTTGACAGGCACCGGGCTGACCAGGACTCAATTCTTAATTCGGCCCAGTTGAGGTTGGGGTTGTGAATCTTTAGCCACGGGAAACCCAAAACCAAAGAGGCCTGGGAAATGGGGAAAACAAACAGCGCCAGGCGCTCTCTGTGATTTCCCGAAATCACTAACTCTATGGGTTCCGTTCTGTGAGTAATGTTATGTAGTGTCTGGCCATCCGGAGCCAGAACCCGGCGTGGCACAGGCAGGACCTCAGTCTTGATGCACTGTCGTTTGACAAATTCCTGATCTATCAGGTCTAGCTCACAACCCGAATCAAGCAAGGCTGATAAAGAAATTCTACGTCGGTTTATCATTACGGTAGCTGGTAACAAAAAACGAGAGGGCGTGGTAAGATCTCGGTCCACCGGGTGCCCTCTTACAGCCGGCGGACCCAGTCTTTTGGCCGGATCGGACAACAGGAAATCAAATGCTCCGGGGAGCCACAATAGAAACACTGCCCGGTCTCTCTACGACGTTCGTCATCGTCACCGCACGTCATCGGGGAGCTGCGAACTTCCCAACTGCATAGGTTCGGGTTCACTCGGTGGCTGCACCGACTGGAACTGAGTCTGGAGAGGAGAGGTGAATTGCGGTCTAGCGGTGATCCGCTCAGAGCTGTACCGCCTCCTCTCTCTCATTCACTTGTCAAGACGGACTGCCAGCGCTATATACTCATCCAAACTCTCGGGCTCGTCCAACAGGGTAAGCTCGTCTTTCAGACTCTCATCAAGAGCTGAGAAGAAGGTGGACTTTAAGGCGCTGGAATTCCAGCCCGATGCTACTGCTAAAGTGCGGAAGTCAATAGTAAAGTGCTTCAGTGGCTGGCCGTGCTGCCTTAACGCTCGCAACTGGCGGGCCACACAGGATCGATCAGTATCTAGATCAAAAGTCAACTTAAAGTCTTTGACAAATTCTACAAAAGTGCAGCCAAAACGAGAGTGGTTAGGGAACCTGGCCTCCGCCCACCGCAGCGCTCCGCCGGTGAGCAAACCCAACACGAAAGAGATTCTCACATCGTCATGGGGAAACGAGTGCGGGGATCTATTAAAGACTAGGGCGCACTGGAGCAGGAAACCACAGCAATTATCAGCCTCCCCGGAAAACTTCTCCGGGCTCGGAGACACCATATCTCGACTATGGGGAAGTTGCTGGGACTCCGGGGGTGCCTCAGCGCCCCCCGGTGGTGAGGTGGGCTTGCTTCCCAGTGTGTGCTGCATCAGGGCAGTGAGCTGTTCAAGTTGTTGACTAACCTGTCGCTGCTGATCGAGGAGAGAGCGGAGGGTCGAACCATGAGCGTGAATGAGATGACCGTGTTCAGAAACGGTTCTCTGGAGTGCCTCTGTACTACTGGCCAGGTGACCTCTACCGCAGCAGGCAAAACACTCAGGCGTAGAAGTGCTGGCGGGCCACCCTCATGTAGTCCTCCAGTTGATGAGGCAACGATGTGCACCTGTCCACCTTCCTCTCTGCAGCTCCAGCGCCTCTTAGTGGTGAGAAAGGGTTAGCAGCAGGCTGGCAGAAAACGGACTGTGACAAGTAGAGGAGGTTGTTAATCCGTATCAGCTGTTTTGGTATTAATCAAATTAACAACAGGTGCACTCAGGGGGAGCAATGAGACGACCCTAAAGACAGAAAGGGTTTTGCAGGTTGAGCCCACAGATATTTTGTCCGTCCTCATTGTTTTTGACTGCTTTTCAGGAGTTTGACCAAGGTCAGTATCACTACTAGTAGCATGAGGCAATACCTGGGCCCTACAGAGCTTTGTGCAAGGAGGAACATGAGTAGTACTGCCAGAGCCCTACAGAGTGACCTCCAGTGTGCCACTTGTGTGAATGTCTCTGATCAAACCATTAGAAACAGAGTTCACCAGGGTGACCTGAAGGCCCGACGTCCTCCAGTAGGCCCTTTGCTCACTGCCTGGCACCGTGGAGCTTGACTGACATGCCTCTCAGTTTTAACACTATCAAAAAGTGATACTGTAAAATCAAGATGCACCAAGACTGCCTGCTCCAAAAGGTTTACAGTCTTGATGTGTATCAGGAGAATTAATATTGGTACAACTTCATAAATTTACTCACCAAGACAGCATGGATCCCAAATCGTGCCAGCCTGTAATCACTTCCAAACAGTGTTGTTCATTGGAATGCATGAATTATGCCAAGTCACCTCACCACAATTTTGGTGAAAAGTACTTGCACGATAAAAAATTATTTCTGCACCACTTTGTGCATGCTTTAATATGTATTCATGCAATTGCAAAATCATGAATAAATTAATTGTGCATCATAGACGAAAGTCATGAAGCTGTGCACATTTCCACATTGGGCTCATTACAGATCCAGCTAGATGTTTGATTGGACAACGGCAGAGGCCAAGTTTTTGTACATGAGGCCCCAGGTGTTCAGATTGCACTTCAGGTCAGTATGTCACAGATGATTTCCTTTCCATCACTAGACTTAGTCTACACTGGCTAACACCTTTTCCATAATTTGTTGCAGAGGATCATAACAGTCCCATAAACTGAGTCTACACCATGTTTTGTGCGTTTTACAGTCTGTTCACCATGGCCGTTTCTTTCCGAGGCCATGACTCATTATCACACAATGTGTATTTTTTCTCAAGACCTTTTCTTAGTTTTCATTCTCTGTTACATATAATCCTCTTACAGTGCTTGTGCCTCCACCCCCACCTCTACCTGAGAGCTGATATGACAGGAAAAAATAGATGTTGGCTTGACTTTTGCCAGAGAAGTAGAGCAGAAGTCAGCCCAGTTTGCTGGCTGAGTGCCCTGTTGTAAAAGTGAGCACAACACCCCAGCTGTGCATCTAGAAAGGGTGCGGGTTTCATGTCTATGTAGAAGTTGAAAAGGTGAAATATCTAAAAACTAATACCAGTCTTTTTTGTTTCACGTGAGATATGTGCAAAGTTGACAGTTACAAAATTTTTTTCCAAAAAAACATTTTTTGTGTGTCTGGACCGGCTATAACAATTGCTTTTGATTGTGTAAAGAATGGTAATAATATCTTTCTCCTGGAAAAATAAATGAAGACATTGACATGGCCAACAATCTACCTTGATCTCTGTGACATTTATTGAATTAGAGAAATAATCCATCTCAGTTCAGTTTAATTCAGTTTATTTATATGGCACTGTTTCAGAACAAATCTCATCTCAGATGACACCCCCAACCCCAAACGAAAATAAAACTGAAATGAACCTAGAAATAGCAATTCATTAAACAAAGTCCAATTCAGTTAAAGAGTCAGCGAAGGAAGCTTGAGCAGGACATCATACTGAATAAGGATGTGATGACAGTGGAAAGGAATGACTCTTTTTCAACCAAAACAACATCCAGCAGAATCAGGTTGTGTATGAGAAAGTAGTTAGCAGAAATAGCTCCATCCAGGAAACGAACACATTTAAACAAAAAAGCAGTGAGCAGTACATTTTAAAATGGAAATATTTAAAATTTATTTTCATAAAAAGGCATCCACAGTGTTAATAGTAGCAATAACTTCATTAATAAGTTCATAGTGCCTTCCAGCAAAGAGACACAGTTCAAATACAATGTTAGACCATGTGTATCTTCAATGGAAAGAAAAGACACAGACGCCTGGCCCTGCGATGGACTGGTGACCTGTCCAGGGTGTACCCCTCCTGCTGGAGATAGGTACCATCTTCCACGTGGCCCACTATGGAAGATGTGGTAGAAAATGACTGACTGGCTGACTGATCAAAGTTAGCTGTGTTTCGATACCACAGATTTAAGAGCCAAACATTTTCTCATTTGGATTGTTGCTCCAAAAGAAATAGTTCCAGAATAGTTCCTTGTTTTTCCTTGCTCCATCCTGATGTTTTTGGTGAAACATCAGGATGCTTATGTAAAACATAAAGCCATTCCTATTTCCTTTCTGTTAAGTAATACTCTTACATAATTCAGTGTCTTATTAATGGATGACCTAAAATGCAGAGAGAAATAGGAGGTATGCAGATTTTTTTACTAAAAAATCTGAAAAATGAAAAGCTTACAAATACTAGGGAGAATAAGAAGAAGCCTGATTACTGGAATGCTAGACAGGTGAGTTGATGAGCAAATGGGAGATAGCTGGGGAGAGCAAGGAGCTGAGACACTGATGGAAGCTGCTGGCTAAATCAGGGAGGATAGAAACTAGCACTAGCAAGACATAGTTAACTCTAACAGAAATGCAAACCTAGGAACACACGGAAACTACGTATCGTACCAATACCATGATGAATAGAATACACAGGTAACAAGGGAAATAAACTCAGAAACAACAGATAACCGGAACTAAGACTGCAGCTATAGAAGAATATAAATAAAGTACTAAAGTACAGAAAAAACACATGAGGAATCTGTCATAATCCTTTGGTGTTTGAGTTTTGGATTTCTGTAAAAATGCTTCTTTCATTGTTGTTTAAATTCTCAGTGGTATTATTTTAGTTCATCCCACTGTTTAGCTATTTCTCAGTTTATTTTGTACATTTAGATATTCTGTTAGATTTCCTTCCTGTGTTCCCCTCGGTCTGATCCTGCTCAGTACTCCTCTCTCACTCAGCCCTCTAACTTCATGGGTCTCAGCTGTTCCTCATATCTTCCAGATTGCTCACACCAGCATTCTTTGTCATGTCTCTATTCATCCCTCAGTGTTTAAGCTTACCTGTCGGATTCCTCCGTTAGGCTCCCAGATCTCATGTCTTTCTCCCCTGCCTGTGACTCCACTGTGCTTCTCATCCTGTTTCCTTGTGCTCTTTGTAAGTTTCCTCATTTTTGTTTAATAAATTATGCTCATTCAATGCTCCAGAATATGGAAAGCAAAGAGTGACAAATCTGAAAAAAACCAAAGTATTTAAGATTATGACAAATCTCTACATCTTCTGACTTTGGTCTGAAATGTTAGGAATACGACTAGCGACTGTATTAAATGTTTTCTTTCTAATTAGTTTTCTCACATATGAATCATGAACTATGAATCATGTTTACATGTACTTGTCGAGGTTTACTTTTCTTCTCAATATTGTAATAATTCTTGAGTAGTAAACCATGACTGCTATGGTTTATACTGTTTCTTGTAGAGTTCCTGCATGTTGGTTTTGTTTTGTTGAGCAAATAACCGTTCCTTTCACACGTTGGTTCGAAAAATGAAGCCATCTTTGAGCCATTTCATTTCCCTTTGGCAACTCTCATAGAGAAAACAGGAGTGACTTTACATCACATTAGTGTGTGCTTACATACACTCAACCTGCGTATTGAAATCAACTGGGTGGCAAAACAAACTGGCAGTAAGTCTTTTACGTCACTGTGGAAGAATTTTGTCTCACTCTTCTTTGCAGAATTGTCTTAATTCAGCTACATTTGAGACTTTTTCTGTTCAAGATCACGCCGCATTATATCAGTCAGGCTTTATTTTGTATTAAAGCACAGCAAAACCTTCATTTACTGTATTTATTTTTGAGCCATTCAGAGGTGAACTTACTGGTGTGCTGTAGATCGTTGTTCATAACACTCCCCTTCAGGATTTTCTTCCATCACTTATGGCAATTCGTCCAGGTCCTGAAGATAGCAAAGCATCTCCAGACCATCACACCACCCCCACCAGGTTTTACAGTAGGTATGATGAAATACTGTGATGCACACCCTTTTTTACAAAAGTCAATATGTTTTTGGCCTTTGTATTATTTTTGTTGATAACTGGTTTTGGCCTTGAAACTCTCCCATGTATGCCATTTTAGCCCAGTCTCTATTGTTATTTTTGAATCACAGTAAGGCCTGCAGTGTTTTAGATGTTGTTCTGGGTTCTTTTGTGACCTCTTGGATGAGTTGCTGATGTTTTCTTGGAGTATTATTGGTATGTGAGTAACTACTGAGAAGGTTCACCACTGTTCCATGTTTTCTTCATTTGTGGATAATGCCTCTCCTTGTGGTTCTCTGGAGTGCCAAAGCCTTAGACTAACCTTAAGCGTAGGCTTTGTAAACCTAGACTAATGGATGAATAACTTTGTTTTGCATCTATTTTGAAATCTTTAGATTGAAACATAATGTGTTGCATTTGGACACATTTTAACCTACTTCGTGTTGCCACAAGGGTTCTGTTTAATTGATCTGATTTTATAGGTCAGGTAGTAACTAGGCCTGGTTGTGGCCACTGAAACTGAACCAAAACAATTTAGTTAATTACAGGCCATTCATAATTTAACAAGGCAAGTATTTTAATTTTATATAGGACCAGGTTGTCTTTTTTACTTTCAATAAAGGAAACCATAATTTGAAAACTACTATTTGTATTATTTAAGTATCTGATATAAAATCTGTTTATAATCTGAAACATTTAAGTCTGCCAGATGTAAACGAAATCTGTAATGTGCATCTTTTTTCCTCGCCAACTATAATTAATATTTGTATTTACTGTATTGTGCGTGATAAACCTAACATACAGAAAAGGAAAAGAGTAAAGTCTAAGTCAAACATGCCATCTTCAACAGTTTCCTACATTGCTCCAGCCTCTGACATACAGCCAGTCTATAATCCTCCACCCATACACCTGCAGACCAGCACTCATGCACACTCATCTTTAATTCCAGCCCTTCCTCAGGAGGGTGACCTTTAACCTGGATTTGGGCTTGGTCCGGGCCGCACAAAGCTGACTGGATCAGGTTGGAAACCCCCACACCTTTCTGCATGTTGGATAGTGGGACTCTGTGTCGACCATTTGCCTCAAGGCCATATGGGGCTGCAGACCAACAGAGGCATGTCTAGACGTCTGGATGCTGCATGATTCACTCCCAAAGCTCCAGGAGAGGAAAACACTGAGGGGATTGTCCTCTTGCTTCACCCAGAAGTTTACTTTAGAGGCTTTGTTCTGAGCCAGATATGTTGTACAGCTGCAGAGGAAACAGATGGAAGAATTGCACTCTCAAGTTTAAAGTTGTTTGATTAAAGAAAAAGTCACTCAATATGCATTTGTTGAACCTTTACAGTCACTCCCATCAAATAAATCAATCCCGCAGCCTTTGGGACGAACATTGGCTTTGGGATTGGATCGTTTTGAAGGGCTGAACTTTTTTTTATTATTTCTTAGATTTAATCCCATCCACAGTTGGAACAACAGGCTAGACTAATTCCTAGTTTTGAATCCTGTAAATTTCTGTATGGTACTCATAGCCTACTGTATGAAAATATGTTTATGTGACCCAAAAGAAGTAATATCTATGAGCTGAAGGTCACATATAGTTTTTTGGTTTGATCAGAGGTATGACCTGCCATATTTTAAAATACTGAAATGGCCCAAACAGTGATCTGAACCAAAACTAATAGAAAATGGATGTAATAAGACCTTTTCAGGAAAAAAGCATAGAATTAAATAAAATCATATGTGTCATTGCAGCATTTTTATGACTGTTTAATTTTACAGTTCTTCAAAGTGGAACCAAAGTCGTTGTCAAAGCTTAACCCCGCCCCAAGACATTTTCTAAATAAAGAGCCACCAAAGTGGGCAGTGCCAAGAGACACTGAGGGGCAATTTAACAATTGTTAACAAATTTCAATTATCTCACAATGCTTGCAATTCCAGCCCCTGAGTCGCCACAGGGGCATGAGTGAGATGGTTTTATACCCGAACGCAGGGCTGTAACGTAGACATGTACCAAGCTGTACCGTTTGAACCATTAGGAAAATTCAACTGCAGTAGCCACTGTTCAACCCAAAGAGGGCAGCACTAGGACAGTTAAAGGACAAAAATTGCAAAATTAAAATTAAACAAGGTTACATGAAAATGTAAAACAAAAAATCCACCGTAACATTAAGATAGCACTCTTAAAGACCAATTTATAGTTTATTTGCGAAAAAAAAAGGGTGATTTGGGGTTTAGCTACTCTTGAAATACAAAGAAAGATAAATTGATACAGTAGTTTAAGTACATAGAATTGCTTGTTTACAGGTACAAAACAGAAGTAGGAAGGAATGAAGACCCAGAACTTAGTAAAAAAATGCATGCAGTGTAAAAAGCCTTTTCTGCTACTCAGGCAGGGGCCATTGGTGGCTCAAAGCCCATAACCAGTGAACAAAAACAAACACCCTTGCACATCTGCATGGAGTGCATGTGTTGTGCTAAAGGCTGCATTTGCTCACCTCTGCTTCGGTGTAACACGTCCTAACAAGCTACAGTCACAGAGGTCACAGTTTGCTGGGAGGATTCCTCAAATGTTGACTCCAGGAAAAAAAAACAGTGGTTCTTTGAATTGCAATTCATAGAAAGAACAGACCTCCCTGAAACTGTAGTAAAGTAGTTGTGCACCTTTTTTCAGTTATTATGTATCACTGATCAGCCAAGGATGCAACGCAGCTTTGAACATTTAGCAACAAACTTGGCAAGTCTGAACATGTTTTGTACTTCATTGCTTGAATCCGTGTTTCTAAAACTTTTTTGTAACAAGCACCACCCTCGTTAATACTTCGTTTTCCAATTACACCATCTTTAGAGAATTTGTAAAAGGATATTTACAACAGTTTGTTGGGTTATGTCATTAACATAGAAGAAGAAAAACATTCTTATCCATTAGCATAGCATGGTTGGTTGAGGGAAGTGTGAATCTGAGTTTCATTTTACTTTGAAGCAGAATTTTTTTCAAGTTTAAACTGGAAAAATTACAGAAAATGCAAAAACTACACAGTTTTGTTGCTAAGAACAGGTAGCCTAGTCACAGAACATATCCTTTTGCAATAACCTTTTAACTTAAACTGGAACATGGTTAAAGGTTTAGTTTGGATTTTTGAGGTTCTGTAATAGTTCTCTTACCTGTAGTAATAGATGTCTTCGTCAATCATCAAGAGATTGTTAGAAAAGAAAGTACATCCTTGGAGTGGTTAAGCAAATATATGATGAATCAATCTACTTCATTAGGGATAAATTTCAAACAACTGCTGCACAGCTGATTTCAAATAGACTGATACAGGTGGTTAGCTGAAATAATGTCACTTTACATAGAAACACGGACACTGTTTGGCTGAACAATACAGCACCAAACTTAACAAGCGTCTCCTGTACAACTGATGACTGTTAATATCAGCTTTTATAATGTCATATCACACTGAAAAGCACACATCAACCTTGAGTTTTTTTAAATTGCTACAGTCAGCTAAACAGACGTTATATGTCTAATTTTGTTGAGTTAAAAAAAAATCTGCGTGTTAGTTTATGGGAGAACAGACCACAAAACTACTTCTCTCTGTTAAGAATTTATTGAAGACTTAGAGTTTGGTTGCTGAAGGGCTCCCCCTCCGGACAAATCACTGTTCACACTAAGACACAGACAATATCCCGGAGAAAGACCCACAATCATTCAATGCGTAGATGTTTTATACAATGGATGACGTGAAACAAAATTACATTGATTGGTTATAAAAAGTTGGGGGGTGTATTCGGTGGGTTAGACTTTAGACCTCCTCTTTGTAGAGATGAAACTTCAGTTCATGTCTGCCTTAAGATATCTTCCTCCCTGTTGGTCAGACAATTTTGTTCCCATCATTCAGATAGTTTACTGACGTCAAGCAATTTATCATTATTCAGATAGTTTGGTCATATGAGGCTCAGAGCCTGCGTCAGAGTAGGTACTTATCAATATGTGTCATAATCGTGTCTTACAGAATGCAGCCGGCTGCTGTTTTGGGCTCTAAAAAAGTCAAACAATTTTGCCCCTAACAATTTGCTTATTTTCCTCCACAAATGAAAGGATTTGTTGACATTTTCAACAAGTTCAATGTGATATGAGATTTTTACTGGTTAGGGAACTATTGCCAAAACTAACTTCAGAGAAGCTGACTTAAAAAAAGCATAACTAACACTTTAAGTTTGGTTTGGTGCTTTCATCAGAATAAGTACTTTAGCTTTGTTTGTTCTACTGATAGGTAAAACCAACAAGATACTTATTAATCTACCAGATTATACAAGATTTTTTGCTGGACTTAGTTTAAAGACTTTCCACGTATGTCTGTCAGCCCACTACATAACCCCTCCCCTGGTCCAGATTTACCTCAGCTTTGTTGCTATATATAACTGAGTTGTATTTTTCAATAGGCGGGAGGCATTACATGGCAGGAAGCAGTGGTTTGGTAAACTACACCAAGAAGTCAACAGTAGCCAGCGGTTTAAACAATGTTACTCATTAGCCCAGTCCTAATTATTTGGCAGGTTTTGCTCTAGGCTGGAGCTGGGCTGCACATATGTATATCTGAATGAATCAGGCCGTAGAACAGTGGCAGCAACCCCATGGGTTTCTACCTACCCGTGGTTGTCTAAAAGCTGCTATTTAGTACTTCCTCGACCTCTTGAGGTGATTACTGTTGAAGGAGGTAGGACTGTAGCTGCTGTTGATTTGGCACATAATCCAGCTCCTTGTTGAGGTGGCCACATTTCACAAAGCAAGTCTCAGACCCTGACTGCTTTTTTTATCTTGCATAAAAGGGGGCTGTGATTGTAATTATTTGATAGCCCAGTCATTTAACTAACTTACAGCCCTCTCTGGAACTGAGGGTTAGACCTGAGGTCCACAGCTGGTCCACAGGACAGTCAGTCATTTGTTTTCACCAGCGTCTGGGGTCCTGACATTATTTATGAAGCTTGCTCGTATTTAAGTGACATGTGCTTTATTGTGGATTTATAATGTAGGAAGAAAAGGCTCCTTTGTGTTAACTGTGTTAATAAAGAATTTTAATAGAATATATGGGGCTAATTTGTGAAAAAATAAAATCAAAAGAACTTATGGGCGTCAGAAAATTCTGTTTGTTTGGTGTATGTTAATTAGCTGATAAGCTTAGTTAAAATTGTAGAAACCTTTGCCAGATACAGTGTACTCCTTAAGGTTTTTTCTACTTGAAGTCTGTAATTTTCCAATATAATGGTTTTGAAGCAGATTCCACACTGAGCAGAATATAGGTTCAATCTCTGTCGATGTAACATGGACTGTACAGATCATTTTTGCTATGAAGACAATTAGAATGCCTGTAAATCTACAGACCAAGTTAGGCTATTTGGATAAAAACATACCAATGACTCAGTCTGTATATAGACTGCACTGATCAATTTGTATTACGATTTAATAAGCAGTGGTGGCTTAAGACTTGCGAAATAGGGTTGACCTTCAGGGCTCCATAAGTCACAGGATCCAGATGATGTAAGAACTGCAAGCAGGAATAAGAATAAATAACATGACTGTCTTTGTTCAGAAAACATTTTTACAAAGGCATAAAACAACCATTCTGTGAATGATAGTTCAAGAGTGAACCATCTACTCATTACACTTTTGCCTATTTTATTGCACAGAACATGTTTATTGCATGATAAACAAAAATTTAAAAAAATAAAAATATTGTAGTGCTGTCACAGATTTCGTATAATCCCCAAAAAAGGGTTTTAGACAGCCCTAATTACCTCATTTAACGGGTTCCCCCCAAGCCCTACCCTAAAGGCGGGTTCTTTTTTTGGATCAGCTAAAAGTTCTTTACCCTAAATAGGGGATTTTTATAAAAGCAAAGGACATGGACCCTTTATTGAAACTCAACTTAAACCAAAAAGAAAAACCCGCCGTTTAAATTTTTGAAGAAGATATATTTAAATTAAAATTCAATTCAATTCAGTTTATTTTTTATAGGGGGCCAATTCAAAACAAAATGTCGTCTCAAGGCACTTCACAAAAGTCAGGTACAACGGGGGTTTTGGACAATAAAACTGAAACGGGTGTCTTTTTTAGTGTGGGGGGTTTTTTCCGGGTTTAAATTGGCCCGGGGGCCTTTGGAAAGCCAGGCTTCTTGTTTGGGCCACATTGCACCAGAAAGAGGGGGAGTGTAAAGGGTTTTCAATTAGCAGGGAAAAAGGAAAAGACAAGCTTTGCTCAAAATATTGAAGACAAAACCATTATGGTGACATACTGGGATTTCCAAAAGGGCCCTTTGTTGGTTGCCCCCGTGGGGGCTGGCAAACCCGGGTGACCAAGACAGCAAAGTCTTTGTGATGTTTTCAAGAGCCAGGGAAATCCAGGGAAATTTGTAAAGCATCCCACCAAGAAGGACAAACCCCAACCCAACAGGATTAATTTTGGAAACGCAAGGGAAGCTGTCAAAAGGGGATGTTCGGGTGCAAAAACCCGGACTGTAAAAAAAAAACAAAAAACCCACGGTTGCCCAAATCACGGCAAAATTAAATGTGCCCCTAAACCCTCCCCTGTTTCCACCAAAAACTGTCCTTTCGGGAGCTAAAACAGGGTCAATAACACGGCCGGGTGCTATAGCCAAACCTTTGGTCACTCTTTGCCAATCCCAAAAGCGGTTTCAATGGTAAAGAGCGAAAAATCTTGGGTTTGGGGAAACAATTGTGAAAAAGGTATTGTTTCTGAGGAGTCCACCTTTAATGTTTTTCCACTTTCCGGGAGGGGTTAGGGGTTGTGGGAACCCCCAAAGAAGCGTACCACCCAGATGTTGCATGCCCAGAGTGAACCCTTTGGGGGGTGGATCAGGAGGGTTTTGGGCCCTCCCCATATCATGGCATTCCCTTGGCCCAATATTGTGCTAGAGGGGCGGCCCCTCCCCAAGGACTACCAAAACCATTCTTAAAGGACCATGTGCTTTCCAAGGGTTTTCAAACATTGAAATTTAAAAGGGGCTTGCCCGTGTTTTCGGGAAATGAAAATTTGCACCCAGAAAGGGGATTTGGTGGGGAAAGTTTGGGTTTTGATAAACATAAAAGTAAATTTTTGGAACACCCCCATGGCCTGCACGGGTCAACTAGATCAAATGTTTTTGGGGCCATTTTGGGGGGTTTTTTTTGGAGGAGCGAGCCCAGGAAACTTTTTCCTCCACCAGAAATTCACATAGGGGACCGGGCCACTTCCGGGCAGAAGAAGGGTTTTAAAATCCCTCTGACCACGGGCCCGGGGACTTGTATATGTCTTCCCAAAAAACGAATTGAAACTTTTTTGGCCCCCAAAAGGGGGGACCCCCCCCTTACCCACCTATACTAATAAAACTATTGTGGTCTAAAACCAGGTTTTTCAGTTTAAATTGCCCACCCCCTTTTAATATTCCAAAAATTTTTAATCTTTGAACAGTGCTGTCAAAACCCTGTTATTTATTCAAATTCGATAAAAATTTTTGCATCAAAGGAAACCCAGAAGATTGCATCCATCAGTGACTTGCGGGCATTACATTCCTCCGGGATGAGAAATGTAGAGCCCAGTGGACAGCACTGGCTTGACTTTGCAGAAAATCCCTCATACTGAGCATGCATGTAGCAACAGTGGAGGGGAAAAAAACCCCCTTTTTAACGGGAAAAAACCCTCCAGCAAAAACCAGGCTCAGTGTGGAGCGGCCATCTGCCCGACCGACGGGGGGTTTGAGAGAAAAGAGCAAACACAAAAGAACAAATAACCCACTGACCCCGAAGACTTTCTATGGGAAGGAAAAGTAAATGTTTAAAGGTTAGCTCCTTTTTGTCGTTTCACCTTTGAAAGAAAAGAACAGATAAACTTGACCAGTTTTCAAGGGTTTTAGAGTCTGAAAGAGAGCACATTAATTATTTTCAGTAAAATAAGTCAAAGGCCCATTTTCTAGGAAAAAAGAAAAGGGTTTTTAAACCCCTTTAAAAAACAGGGCCATGTGGGGTATCCGTAGAGGGTGAGCATTAAGGTTTTTGGGCCCGCAAAAAGCTTGGGCGATTCCCCCCTCCAAAAGGTTTACAGGTAGGGCACAGAGTCAGGTCGGTGTAGCTTCTAGGAAGAGAAAAGAGAAGAGAAAAAAAGTTTTAAAAACTGAAATAAAAGCAAATTAAAACCCAAAATTGAAGGTAAGGTGAGAAAGTAAGGGGAAAAGGTTTAAAATTTGGCATATGTCCCCCAGCAAACCCAAGCCTATAGCAGCATAAAAATAAAGAGATAGCCTTTTAGGAAAACAAGGGCCCCTCTAACTATAAGCTTTTTCCCAAAAAAGGAAAAATTTTAAAATTACCTTAAAAGTAGACAGTTTTTTTTCCATTTTAGAGCCCAATGATGGCCATTACTGGGTTATACTAAAAACCTACAACGATTGGGGGTAAACCCTTTTCTGGGCAGATTTTCCATAACCATTTTGGGGAGGGGGTTTATACAGGGAGCAGAAAAGGAGGGGTTGGGGTTTGACCTCAACCTCTTTAATTTTTTTTTAGGGGTTTTTCTGTTTGTTTTTAAGATTCCTTTTCCCCTATTTTAAAAAAACCCCATGTCTCTAAATTTGGGGCACCCTTTAAAAAAAGTTATCCAAAAATCTCATTAATCTTTTCATTTAGCCCAGTTGCAGATCTAGTCTCAAAGCTGTAGTTTATTTCATTTTCCAAACAAATATTACAAGTCAGAATCTGGAGTGTCTCGGTTTGATGAGATCAGAACTAATGCGCAGGATAAAAAGGGGGGGGTGAAAAATTTTACCAGAAGTTTTTTATTTTTCTTTTTTTAACTGTAATACTCAAATCAAAAAATTTCCTTTAGCTTTAAAAAATGATTATTATGTAAATTTTGAATAATTTAAAAGTTACCTTTTAAAAGTTGCTCCGGCATAAAACTACTTTTACTTTTATTTAAAGAGATATGATTGGAAAATTTTTTTACTTTTTCTCTTTTCTTTAGTCCATTGGGGGGGCGCTTTTGGGTCACGGGCCCGGTTTTCTTTACCTTTTCATAATAAAGTGCAGTAAGCTACTGTCACCTCCCTTGGTCTGTGACCACATCTTGGATATTCTAAGGCCCTAAAAGCACCTTTGAGCTCAGATTAGAAAAAAAGGGGTGTTTAAATTTTTTTATTTTCAGCCACCCGGGGTTTTATCAAAGTAAATTAGGGGTTTTGTGACCCTTGATTTTTTTATTTCCTCACGTTCCCCAATTTGGGTTTGTGGTTTTTTAAAAATTTTGCATGGTTTGCTGCATACTTCTTTTCTGTTTTCCTTCAAAGGGTGGCCCTTTTTGGGGCCACTTTGCCACATATTTAACTGCCCTTCTCAAAATAGCCATGGCTCCAGTGTGATTGCATGTTTACGTGTGACGGACACTTCTAAAAGGAGGGGAGGAGGGGGGGGGGGGCTAGCCTGGCAGCAATAGCTGTCTCAGAGCCAAACCCCTATCTCAGTGTGTGGTTAGCCTGCGCTGCTATAGTCTGGGTAGTAAGCTCTATGAGCAGTTGTGTGTGAGTCTGTGTGTGTTAGCAGGAGAGAGACAAGGAGATGCTTGTGTCCAACCCAACCTATTAACTCTCTTGGAGTGGGGGCTGTGGCTAACAGTTAAAGCTAACCACAGCTAAGTTGAGTTTTGTGTAAAACCAGGCCTAGGCTGCATTAGTGGGGGATGTTGGGAAAGTAAAGCAAGGGCTGCTTATTGAAAAAGGTTTTGAAAATTATTCAGTTAGGGGGAGGGGGCCTTTGTTTGGGAATTTTTTCCTTTTTTGTAGGGACCCGGGGACAAATCTTTTTTGGGAACTTTTTAGGGTTTTTTTAAAAAAAAAAGGACTACGCTTTTTTCCTTTTTTAAAAAAAAAACCTTTTCATTTAAATGAAACCTTTTAAATTTTTTTTTAAAGATTTAATTAACATTGGGGTAAATTTTGGTTTGCTTTAGGGAAGTATTTTAGTTCCCGTGTTTTTTCCAGGATTTCCCTTAAAAAAAAACTAGTTTCTAAAATTTAGTTCAGTCAGGGTTTAAAAAGTATTAATTTTTTGTTTTTAAATTTTTAAGGGCACAAAAAAAATTAACATTGGGAATTTGGGCGATGTGTGCCCTTAAACATATCGGTGGGTTTAAATGAAGAGAGGGGAAACATTATGTCAGCGGTGTGGTCGTTTTGTCAAGGTGTCAACAGAATAGGGAAATATATTTTAAATTTTTTATTCTAATTTTTTGGCTATCGCCATAACAGCAAAAAATTTTTTTGATATGGAACCCCTGGCCCAAATTTTCATTTCATCCCCAATGTTCCCATCTAAAAAAGTTTTCCCAAAACCAACCTGGGAAATAGTTTTAAATTTTTACATATTTTTTTTTAAAAAAAGGTTTTTTAAAAATTATAACATGTAGGTCAAAAAATTTTAAAAAAAGCAAAAGCCTATGGGGTTATCCCCTTGCCCAGAATTTATTTTTATTCTCTTGTTGTCTTTTTTCCTGTTAGGGCTTGCGAAAAGAGGCCCCCCGAGTGCAGACTAGAAGGCAGCATGTCGGTAAGGGGGGCAAAAAAAATTTAAAAACAAAAAATTTAAAACTCCGTAAGAGGGAGGAAAAAAACTAACAAACGGGCAAACAAGATAGGCAAGGGATGATCCGAACAACAAGGCGTGATTAGGAAATGACTCCGCGATGACTAACTGAACAGGTGTTGTATATATGGAGAGAAAACCAGGTGGAGCAAGGAGACAGATTAGTTAGAGAAAGGTGAACCGAATAACGATTTAATTTTACAGACAGAAAAGAAAAGTGGCAGGAGCAAGAACAGAGACTCTTGAATACAAAAACAAAAACTAAAGCATGACCAGAACCAAAAACCAAACTTGACAAAACATGATCAAGACTAAAACATGACCAGAAAATAATAAACAGAAGCATGATTCAAAAACTGTGAGAGAAATGTAAGAAAAACCCAGAAACCAAAAACCAAACAACCCCAAATCATAACATGCTCACATAAACTGTATTTTATAATGGGCAGATACCCAAAAAGGCTGCTATCAATCACAAATTTAAATGTTTTTATTGTCAAAAAAAAAAAAGTCTGAAATATTTTACAGAGAAGCTGTCCATTTAGACTGTGGTCACTTCTAAGCCTCTTTTACCACTGTAGACAGGATTTGACATGAGTATTTTATTGTTTTGCCTTTTTAAAACTGTTACTGCACAGTCAAAAACAAACAGCAGTACCAAAACCTGCCAGATACTGAGGGTTGAAGCTGTATTGTTACTTTATTTGTGTACTTACTGCACATCTACTGCAAAACGAATAAATAAATCCAGGTAGCTTACATATGTTTTGGTCATAAGAGGATTAAAAACTGCAATGTTCCTCTTTAATGAAATCCTGACTCTGTTTAAAAGCACATTAACTGACAGAATCTTCAATCATTGCTCTCCCTTTATGTTCATCGCATTAAAAATTGCATCATTCAAGTCAAAGTCCTCAAAAATTGGAGCTCCACATTTGTTAGCGTAGTCTAGTAACCACATCTACTTCAAATTCAAGAACAGATGTAAGTTTGTTCTTGCAGGCCTGCGAGAGAAACAAATTGATCTATTCTTGCGAAGTACGTACTGGAATTTTAGGGTCTTAATCAGGTGGAAGATGAACCTCCGCCCCAGTTTAAAGTTTGTTAGAGCCTCAAAAAGGCTTTCTTTTAGGTATTTAACCTAAAGGGTAGTTTTACTCCATCCATAAAGTTCTATATGTAGACCAAAATGGTTAACTTTGGTCTCATCTGACCAGAATGCCTTACTCCACGTGTTTGCTGTTTCCCTTATAGGGCTTGTGGAGATTGGGACTATTTGTGGCTCTGTTTCAACATCAGTTTTCTTCATCCCGTTATTCCACAAAGGACATATTTGTGGCGTAGGACATATCCATCCACCTTAGCTCTCTGCAGCTCCTCCAGAGTTACCAGGGGCCTCTTTGTCTGCTTCTCTTATTAATGCTCTCCTTCCACTTCACAATTATGCCCTACATTGGGTTGGTCTGTACTATCAAAACTCCAATAAAACACATCAACATTTGCATATGTGACCTAATAAAATGTACTTTTGCAAAGTGCAGTATGTAGATCAGTTTGATCTCTGGTGTCAGGTTTCTAAGTGTGTTGCTTATGGTTTGTGGGTGTGTGGCACTTAAATATGAATTTAAGGAGGGTTTTATTATGCCTGGTTTTGGTCTGTGGTGAATAAGTAAGTAGTTAATTTTGTTACACACATTATCTATTTCTTTTTCAACTCAAACAATGGAACCCAATCATTTACCGTTTTAGCAAAATCTTAAGTAAAAGTGTTGTGTGGCTGAAGTTAAAAGTGTTACCTGGAGTACCCTTTTTTCATTTACATGAAACCAAACCAGGAAATTTGTATTTCATTTAATGTGCAAAAACAAGTGTTAGCTTTTGGAAAAGCTAGTTCGCACCTCAAGAAATATGTGATTGTCCAGGTTGACAGCAAGGGTGCTTGAGGTGCAGTTTGAGGAAGGATCAATTAATCATGTAATTAAAGACTTAAAATTGACAGAATTTGCAGTGGAGTTTTTGAAAATATTCTTTGTGTTTCATGCAGTATTTACTGGGAAAAAGAGGGTTATTACAAAAGAAACAAGTGTTATTCAGTGATCGTCCTTGTGAAGCTGAAAGAATTCCCACCAGTATTTTCAGAAGCCTGCAAATGTTCTGCGCCTGCAATGTGTGTTTCAAAATAACAATAAAATGCATTGATGTAATAAAATTTTTATTTAAAATAAAAGTCTGTAGTAAATAAAATCAAGTTCTCAATTAACAGGTGTGTCTATGTTACCTACCCCCACCGATGGTCATGAGAAGTGGAGCAGAAGGAGATCCCAGGTACATGTGGCTTAAATGAGCTTCCTCTGTGTGGTGGCTGGACTCAGTCTCAGAAAGAGTTTGACAAGTTCTGTAATCCAAGTAGAGCTACTGCTCCTCCGCATCAAAAGGATCCGGTTGAGTTGGTTCAGGCATCTGACCCATTTTGACCCCATCTTGGATATACAGAAGGCAAAAAAATGGATGAGACAATAATGGGCCAATTACCAATAACTTAGCAGAAACCTGGACTCGATGGTACTTTGCTTATGTTGTGTGTTGGGATATTCAAAAATAGCAACAAAATTACTTTACAAACTAGGTCAATTGGGAGTTATGAGATTTTTTTCACCTGATCCTCTTTTTATTGTGGACTTGCTTACCTTCACTAGACCTTCAGAATTGAAAGTCTGGGGATTCCACTGGTCTAAGCCCTACACCAGAACGACACATAGTAAAAATGAGTGATTATAAAATTGATAAAATAAGGATGGCTTATGTAATTAGCAGGTTGCTTAAAGAGGCAGAAAAATTCCTAATCCTGATGCAGTCAACAAATCAGTGGTTGGATATTTTAGCAGTTACAAAGTATACAGTTACAAAGCACAGCGAGTGGGGCTAGTAAGGGCCACAGATGTAGCAACCTCATTTAACAGAATCTTTACACTAGCTTTACACAAGCACAGATGCTAACAAAAGTCAACAAATTATTGTTTGTAAAAATAATCCAAAGACACATGCTTTTAACAAAAATAATTTAAATATGTTTAGCTCAGTTTGGTGGAAAGGTTTTGAAATTAGGAGTAGAAATTTCACTCTTATATGAGCAAACTGTCATTTTCAAAAGAAAATACTTACCTTTATCTTTTCAAATAAAATACATCATTGTTCATTTTCAAAGGCTGATCATCACTGAGGCTTGAAACATTCCGGTTCATGGTTGATGGCTTTCACATAACAAAAAAACAGGAGAGACCCTTTAGTATTTCACAGACAGACAAACTGTGCCTGCGCATCATTACGGCCCAATTTTTTAAGCCCTGCTACCATCTCAGCCTGGTGGGATGCAGTGCTCCATCCATGCACTCCCGAGGAGATGCTGCGTTGCAGGCTGCAGCAGAGTTTTCAATTTTTCCAAGGCGACCACTGTATCTTGGGTGGTCCTTTCCATGTGTCGGCCCACACTATGAGTAAATATGTGCGTGTGTGAGGGTACGTACTAAAGTTTGTGTGCTGCTGCTAGCACATTTTGTGAAAAAAATGTTGTCCCTGTGGTTCTGCCAGGGGGTGTTTTATGTCCAAAAACTGCACAAGTCACAGATTCCTTTACCTCCATAATTAGCCATGTTTGTCCTTTATGAGGGTGATCATGTAAACTGTAACACAGTAACGAAACAGCTAAGTAATACTGCTGACCACAGCTTAGGAGGACTTACTGTTGGTGATTTTTTTAACTAACCTCTAAAACCTAATAACTAAGTTTAGAATTGGTGCTTGAATTTCAAAAGACTCCTCCTTTTGGCCATATCCCATTTTACACTATTTAATTGTTCTAACTGTACATTTCAAAAATAAATTAGGCATTTAATAACATTCTTTGTCAGATATTGACTAAATGGTTAATAATAAGGCACAGATAAAATGCATAATAAAAATATTGATAAAATTGTGGGAAAATACAAGTTGTTCAGGAGAGATGGGTTTTATCCCAGCCATGATCCAGCAAAAGGTTCAAAAGACGTAAATAAAAACCACCACAGAGACAATGAGCAACAGTTTTTTCAGTTTATTCTTACATCTGTTTAAAATAAGTAATCAATATATGTTGTACCAAGTCCTTTTGTAAAAATGTGCAAAAGGCCTTAGAATCTATTTATTTTTAGTTGAAGGAGCATAATGTAATTTTGTAAAATTAATTTGAATAAATTTGTTTTGTCAGGAAGAATATCCCACATCAAGAAATAATTGGCTTCCCCAGCAATTCCTATAAAATTAAAGTAACTGAAGTAATTATTTAGATTACCTTTTTAAGTAGAGTAACTTTTATTTGGTAATTTATTACTTCCTGATATCCTGCAGTATATATGTATATGACACAGGGGGAAAATGAGGAGTGGGATTAAATAAGTTTTACTTCTTCTCACTTCTTTCCAAATATGCATAATGGAACATTGTAACATTGTACTTTCTTTCTTTCTTCTGTTTATTTTTTCTTTCTTTGTACTGTGTCTTATGATTGCTCATTATTATCATGGGAATATTTTGTTTGTTTACTTTTGTTCTTTACATATTTGGAATAAAGTGCTTAAACTAAACGAAGTTAGGAAAGACAAGAGAACATGCTATTTCATGACTCAGGAAATAACTACAAAAAATACCCACTAGCCGTAACTCATCAATAGTCAGAACAGTGAATAAAAGGTTTAAAACAATTTGTGCTGTGACAGACAAGTTTTATCTTGCCTCTACATATAGGAGAAGGATGTAAGGGAGGTTAAATATCTGAGGGTCACTGTAAGAGAACACCAAAGAGTGGCATCTTGGGGTATACAAGCCTCCATAACAACCATGGAGGACGTGGGAGGCCACCACAGGATCTGAAGAAAACACATGCACACAAGGCGAGAACAGATAAAAGTTTCCAGCTTAGATCTGTAGTAAATAGCCTTTTGTTGTGATGTGGCAATGCTAGCCACCGCTCTTCAGATGGAAAAAAAGCACAGTATCTGAAATGTGTTCCAAGTACAGTGCCGAACTTATGTTTCACCAATGACATGCAACACATTTCACTGCACCCCAGAATTAGTCAGTCAGTCAGTTTCCACAGCTTATTCCGTAGTGGGTCACGGGGGAGCTGGTGCCTATCTCCAGCAGTCTTTGGGCGAGAGGCAGGGTACAGCCTGGACAGGTCGCCAGTCCATCGCAGGGCAACACACAAACAACCATGCACACACTCATGGGCAATTTAGAGTGACCGATTAACCTAACAGGCATGTCTTTGGACTGTGGGAGGAAGCCGGAGTACCCGGTGAGAACCCACGCATGCACGGGGAGAACATGCAAACTCCATGCAGAAAGACCCCTGGCGGGAATCGAACCCAGGACCTTCTTGCTGCAAGGCAACAGTGCTACCAACTGCGCCACCATGCAGAATTAGCCCTAGAATTAGATGTTTTAAAATATCTGTGGTTGTTTAGAACATAGTTGTTTAAGGTAGTTTGACATTTTACACCATAGTAATATTTTCATTTTGAATAAATTCATAGAACTTTGACAGTGAAGTAAGCTCTTATTGAAAACCACCGTTAGCTAGCAGACTAATCAAATCTCCACAGATGTGAAACATAAAACTAGGCAGCAAACAGGAATATTAATCAAATATATTTTTGAGTAATATATTTGACTAATATTCAAATATTAGTCAAATATCTCACAATATTGTGAGATATTTAGCAAATTTCACAATATTTGCTCAATATTGTGAGATTGAGCAAATCTCATCATATTAAAAATCTACGATGGTAGCTGCAGACAGGAAGTTTTGGACCCAGATGGGATGAGTTGTTTCTATCTGGCACTCTTGTTTTTTTAAAGTAAGAAATGAAGTAGTTTCTGCATGGTTGTGCAGCTGTTTAATGGAGTTATATGAGGATTTCTTGTCGGACTGGTCAACAACACTCTGTTGCTTTAGGATTAAAGAAGTCTCCCATCTCCCCCACTTTTTAAATCCTTTGTCTGCTACCCAGTAGGAAAATAAAACAGAGACATAGTGACAAACATACACATGATTTGCAATACCTTAACTGGCGAACTGTTAGCCGCTAATGACCCTAAAGTTAGCATCAGCTGTACAGCTTCCTGTTGCTTCAAAACTGAAAGACTAATTTAAAGAGTTTTTTATATATTGTATGGATGGAACGTTGACTACTCAAATCTCTGACTGAATTATTCAGATTACAGATTCTTTGTGAAACTTTTATTTAAGCAACTAGAGATTCCTAGTTTTCCCCCAAGTATTGCTAAAATCTTCGTCTCGTTTTGTGAACCCAGTACCATGTAGCTGTCCCACTCTTACCCAAAACCACAGTAATACACTCAGTTTCAGCTATGACAGCATGTATCTTGTGAGTAAAGTAAGAAAGACTCTTAAAAAATAAATAGCAAAGAATTGATAAGGAGCCTATCTCAGCCTTCAACCATCGAGAGATGAGGTATAGACAGGATAGATCACAAGTCCGATACGAGAAAAACAGAGACACACAAAAATTATCATCTCACCTTTAAGAGCAAACTGGATCTAGTAAATAAACTAGCATGCATGTTTTTAAGTGAAACTTCAAAGGAAGCCAGACTACTTATAGGAAACACACGAATACACTGAGAGAGCAGGCCAACTCCACACTGAAAAGCCCCAGCTGAGATCTGAACCAGTGAATATCCAAACTGGGAGGAAGTCATCTTTTTAAAATTTGTCTGCCTACAGCACCAAGTTAGCACGTGAAATGGACTGCCTTTTGGAAACTCTGATGTTAAGGTAGCCTGATGAATGGCTGTGGACAAGCAGGTGGTCTGTCCTTGTATATTGTATTTCTAAACAATACGAAATGGAAAGATTTTAAAAGCTAGTTGAGCGGAGGGCCATGAGCTGCTAAAGCCCTTTGAGATGCCCCTGAACTAGACAAATGGAGGTGTGAGTAGAATAGTAATAACCCGGATAGGGTTGTGGTCTTTTCCTCTAGTGATATGTGGTTTAGTGATTTCAAGTTAGCCAAGTACCTATTAACATAAAAGCTTTTTGACTTGGATGTATGCGACCCACAGCCAGAATAGTGTAATGCAATATGGTTAAGCGATAAACAGCAAAGCCACTGATGAACTATAGGAAGTATCTAGATGAGGTCCTGTGGGGAGACTCAGTAAAGAGCATGATAGCATGTAGCTCTGTTCTTGGAAATGTTTTTTTTCCCATTTCTATTAATAAAAAATATATTTTCAAGTATTTGTGTCTTGGTCGGATTTTGCCCTTGACTGTGTGAACATGCCTTTGCCTCTTCCCCAATGTCAGGAACAACAGTCTGCAGTGAAATCCTGAGGGGCCGCCAAAGACAGGAAGAAAGCCAACAAGTGTCTCAGCAGGAGCACGCTGCCTTGTCATAGACACGGCGGAAAGAAGGTGAAATATCTGGAATGCCAGGGGCTGCTTTTAACAGGAAAGCATGCAAAACCAAAACAGAAAGTCAAGGATTACATTCACTGCCCTGAAAACTGGAATTTGAGGCTGCAATAGAATGAGGCGGCTTGGTGATATTGGAAAAGTTGCTGGCATTCAGTGATCACAAAGTGTGGCTTTGTTGTTTAAGATATATTTTGAAATACATATTCTTGTGTTAGAAAAAAAAGTCTAAGAGTAAGTGTACTTCAAGTCACAAGCTCAATAAAGTCTGTACAGATATGTTCTTTGGCATAAATGTTCTGTTTCCTTTAAGATTTATGTTTAATTGCAATCTGCAAACTATATATATATAATTAGCTGTTTAAAGGTCTTGATATAACGTTTTTGCAACATTGCCTGCCCATAGGTCCCACTGTTAGCATAATAGTTTCTTAACAAATATCAGGAGTAAGAGATATCTTTTACTTTTATCCTTTAGTTTATCTGATCTGTTACGACAAGGTTCCTATGGTATCCAAAAAATAACAGTAGACGAATTTTGTGGCAGATTTTCAATCTCTGGTTTTAGTAAAGCTTTGACCTGTCGATACCGATTTTAGTTGACTCTGGTATCTATTTATAAACTACCATTGACAGTGTTTAAAATATTTTTCCTAGCCTTTCTGCTGTGAGTGGTGATTACTTATGTAAATTAGGAGAGCATCAGCATCAGAGACGAGTTGCTGTTAAACAGAGTTTTGTTAATTCAAGGCAAAGTAAAATGTTTTGCAGGTGACTGTTAATAGAGTCTGATGTTAAAGATTAGCATGGTGTTGGGACCCCAGCCGTGGGTTACAACATTAAAGGCCAGTAAAAACTTTTCAGGAACTTTCTAAATAAATCGCATTAACCTACTTCGTGCACAGCCAGGAACAGGAACAAGAAGGGAGTAACAGCAGACTTGAATAAAAACCCCGCGTTCCAACAAACAGACCTTCCACACAGGTCCCCAGCAGAACTGGACGGAGGGACACAGCACGCTAATGTCTCTTTGAGGCAAACAGACATAACTCTTCAAACTGGATCCAAGAGTGTCATGCTATCACGCGATCATATGCACTAAGTTAAGTAGGAATTAATTGCTGTTTGTGTATCCGGAATTAATTTATAAACGGGTGTAATTAAGGTACAAGCGTGGCTTGACTTTTCTTTCTGAGGCCTACAAAAGCAAACTGTGTTCCAGAGAGTTCCCAGCAGAGACCCTGTCTCTACAACGCCGAACAGAGCAGTTTTCCTGGCCTGAAGGAAGGACAACGGGACCGCAGCACCGTGGCCACAGCAGTAACGTACAGTTCAGCCGGCCCGGCAGAACTAGCCACCCCTTTCCCACAGCTACGGAGGTTAGCTGAAGCTAACCCTTTGTTTACCGTGGACGCTTTCCCCAGCTTTGTCGCCCCGGACAACTTCTCCTCAGCCCAGTTCACGAAAGAGGTAGTGTTTGGGCAGAGAAGATTAGTTTAAGCTAAATAATGTTCATTTAATGACGTTTGTTTTTGTTTGTGTTGAGAAATTCAGTTACAGTAAGTGCTAGCAGGCTAGCAGTCAGCTAAGGATGTGTTCTGTGTTGTGTTTTTAAAGTTAAGACAAACTTTATTTAAAGGGTGGATTTGAAACACAGAATATCGGCCATAATGCGGCGTCCACGCTTATGCATTTCAACCGTTTTATTAGTGGTATTTTAAAAGTATATGTTTGATTCTGGTAACCCGCATTAAGCTTCTTTCCTTAGCTCCAACCGCTAATGGCTAAGAACACGTGCTCATCCACTTTATGAGTCAGCTGAAGATCATTTACCCAGGAAAGTTGTTGGTCCTCATTCAGAACATTTCCTTAATAAAATTTCCTTAAATATTGTTTGTACTAGGCGAAGCCAGCTAATTAATCACCATTAAGACCCATTTATCCAAAAGATTTGGTTCTTATTCAAAATAAAATTTCCTTAAATATTATTTTTAATAATTTGTACCCGTCGTACTCGTACTCGTCATCTTCCACTTTATCTGGGACCGAGTCGCTGAGGCAGCAGACTCAGCAAAGACACCCAGACGTCCCTCTCCCCAGACACCTCCTACAGCTCCTCCAGGAGGAGCCAAAGGTGTTCCCAGGCCAGCCGAGAGACATAGTCCCTCCAGCTTTTCCTGGGCCATCCCCTGGGCCTCCTCCCGGTGGGACGTACCTGGAACACCTCTCGAGGAAGGCGTCCAGGAGGCATCCGGTATAGATGCCTGAGCACCTCAACTGGCTCTTCTCGATGTGGAGGAGCAGCGGCTCTATTCCGAGCCCCTCCCGGATGGCCGAGCTCCTCACCCTATCTCTAAGGGAGTGCCCGGCCACCCTACGGAGGAAGCTATTTCAGCCGCTTGTATCCGGGATCTCGTTCTATCGGTCATGACCCAAAGTTCATGGCCATAGGTGGGGGTAGGAACGTAGACCGACCGGTAAATCGAGAGCGCGGCTTTTCGGCTCAGCTCTCTCTTTACCACAACAAACTGGCACAGCGCCCCCATTACTGCGGCAGCCGCACCAATCCGTCTGTCAATCTCCCGCTCCATTCTTCCCTCACGCATGAACAGACCCCGAGATACTTGAACTCCTCTACTTGAGGCAGGAACTCCCCTCCAATCTGAAGAGGACAAGCCACCCTTTTCCAGAGAACCATGGTCTCGGAACTGATCTTCATCCCAACCACTTCACACTCGGCTGCGAACCACCCCAGTGCATGCTGTAGGTCTTGCCTAGAAGGGCCAGCATCTGCAAAAAGAAGAGACGAAATCCACTGGTCCCCAAATCAGATCCCCTCCGGCCCTTGGTTGTGCCTAGAAATCCTGTCCATGATAGTTATGAACAGGACCAGTGAAAAAGGGCAGCCCTGCCAGAGTCCAACATGCACCGGGAGCAGGTCCAACTTAGTTCCGGCAATGCGGACCACACTCCTGCTCCGCTTGTACAGAGACCGGATGGCCCCTAATAAAGTGACCCCGATTCCATACTCCTGGAGCACCCCCCACAGGACACCACGAGGGACACAGTCGAATGCCTTCTCCAGGTCCACAAAACACATGTGGACCAGCTGGGCAAACTCCAGTGAACCCTCGAGTACCCTGTAGAGGGTATAGAGCTGGTCCAGTGTTCCACGGCTGGGACGAAAACCACACTGCTCCTCCTGAAGCCGAGGTTCGACTTTCAGCTGGACTCTCTTATCCAATACCCTGGCGGTTGGGACGGCCTGTACCCCAGGGAGGCTGGAGGGGGATCACCCCTGTAGTTGCATACACACCCTGTCGTCGCCTGCTGTTGAAGGGGTCAACCACGCCCAGCCCATCCAAAAACGTCGTCGACAGCCACGCCAAGTTGAAAGGCGTGATCCAACTTGGCACCCAGACTTCTCCAACACCCTGCCTAGGGAAAGGGGCAAAAGTCGATCCCCCCAAGCTTGGACCGATTGGCTCCGGACACCCTGCCCTAGTTCTGGTGCTCAGAATTTTGATTGGCACCCCTCTGCTTGAACATGGTGTTCATTATGGACAATCCGTGACTAGCACAGAAGTCCAATAACGAAACACCACTTGGGCTCAGATCTTGGAGGCCATTCCTTCCAATCACACCTCTCCAGGTGTCACTGTCCTTTCCCACGTGAGCGTTGAAGTCCCCCAGCAGAACAATGGAGTCCCCGGGAGGGGCACTATCCAGCACCCCTGACAGAGACCTGTCCCCAACCCGATAGCGTAGGGATGTGACCCTCTCATCCACTGGGGTAAACCCCAACACGAGACGGCTGAGCTGGGGAGCAACAGGCAAACCCACCCCAGCCCGCCGCCTCTCCCCTTGGGCCACTCCAGAGTAGAAGAGATTCCGGCCCCTCTCGAGGAGATCGGTTCCAGAGCCCACGCTGTGTGATGAGGCGAGCCCGACTATTTCTAGTCGATATCTCTCGACCTCCCGCAAAAGCTCAGGCTCCTTCCCCCCCATCGAGGTGACATTCCACGTCCCTAGAGCCAACCTAAGCATCCGGGGATTGGGCCGCCGAGGTCTCCACCTTCGTCTGCCGCCCAATCCTCTTTGCAGCAGTCCCTCTTGGTTTCCCCTGCAGTTGGTGGGCCCACTGGGGGATAGCCTCGCGTCTCTCGTTCGGGCTTGGCCCGGCCGGGTCCCGCAAGAAGCAACCCAGCCATCAGGCGCTCTCCGACGAGTCCCGACCCCAGGCCTGGCTCCAGGGTAGGACCCCGGCTCCGCCGTACCGGGCGACATCACGTGCCTCGATTTTATGGTCCTCATGAAGGTGTTTTGAACCACTCTTTGTCTGACCCGTCACCTAGAGCCTGTTTGCCATGGGAGACCAGACAGCATAGCCTCTAGTGTCATTCGAGCACTCAAACCCCTCCACCACGTTAAGGTGGCGGTTCAAAGATAATAATAATATTTCTTTAAATATTATCTTAATAAATAAAGGCAGCTAATTAAACACCATTGAGAATTGGTCACTGAGAAGGTTGGTTTTATTCAGCAAATCATTCTTTAAAATCTTTTATCAAAATAATGTTTTATCTGATCTTGCATTGTGAACGTATACAATTATTGCGTAATTTAGTTCCAAGACTAACTTAACTTCATTTCCAGAATCTTCAAGATAATTCTTCTTTCTCATACATAAATAACATTGCATGCTAATATTGCATCACTCTTTCAGTCATGGTTTCGAACCATCTTTGATCAACTTGTTTATATTGTACACAGCCCATTAGTCTTCCTTATTCTTTCATTTTGCTTGGTAGTTTAGTTGGGTTGTTTTAGCATAGTAAAGAGTTTGTTGATTGAAATATGTTTGACTTTGAGTTGAATTTATTTTTTTAAATAATTCTGTATTTAAGAAATTGTGTGAATTCATTCTGTGTGTTACAGAGTTTTGCTGTTCAAATAATGCCCGGGCTTGGCCATCCCCTTTCAAAATTTTGTCATAATACCACCTTTATTGGGCTGGGGGTATTCAAAAGGAAAAACCCTTTAACAGACCAAAATATTATTTAATAAAATATTAAAATATTAATATTAAATAATATATTCATATTAAAAATCACAGCAATGGTTAGCAACTGTAAAATCTGTAAAATACCCCACTAACAACACATGGAAGAGTGCTGTCAGCACCACTTGGTAGCACTTACACATCAGCTACCTACCAATTTCTTGATGAATCTCTAAAAAAGGAAACAAGAGCAAATATCATTTTTCAAGACCAAAGCAGCACATGTAGTTAAAAAAGCTAGCACTTGCCCTTCACAGCAATGAGCAATACAGCGCTAAAGACCAGTACTTGCTTCACTCCAACACCAATTTTTGGCAGACAATCATTATTTGGTTTTTATTATAATGTTTACATGTTTACAAGTCATTTTCTTTATATCCAAGTCAAGGCTCAAGTCTCTAATAGAAAAAAAATTCTCATCAAACCCTTGACATCTTGGTCACCTCTAACCCTGCATCACTGTATGGAATCCTGTTTAGCCCTAGGCCTACATTATTACATAAACGATTAATAATTATCCTACAATCTTTTTATATTCATCAAGTTATCTTTTAATCGTTTAATATTTAATTTACCCTCCATCCAGAAATTAGCTAAGCGCCCTTTAAATCTGCTAAATTGTTTAAATGCAACATTTACCCTTTTAGAAATATATGCATTTATGCTCTATGAGAATAGAGATTAAAACCTTTTAATGTTGAATTTCCAAATGAATGAAACTGCTTATTTGTCTTTGTAAAGACTAAGTTAACACCTGTTTATCCCAGTCGTTATGTTGTCCACTCTTTCATTACGTTTGCACTAAATGTTATTTGGAGGGTTTTCATCTCCTTGCCCTTGGATGGAACATTGGGAAACAATTTTCTAAATCGACATTTATAATGTTTGTTCTCAATTATAAATAATAAAGATGTTCAAATTTAAGATATAAATTATAACAAAATGAATGAGACAAAATGTAGTAGGTGAATAAAAAGTGTTAAACTCCTTTATGAACGGAACAGGAAGTGCTTTAACTTTCATATCTTCAGTCGGAAGATTCCTTATAATATTGCAGCTAGTTTATTTTAAGTTACGTTTATTTTGTTTCCTAAATGATCCAAAGTGATTTAATACAGCATTCATTTGGAGAGACATTCATGTGGTCATTATTGTGAAGCTACAGCTATCATGAACAGACTGATATTAGCCATTAACATCCCATAATAATCCACCAACATGCTAATAAGGCTAATAATCAAGCTCATCGTTTCACAGTATAACATGTCTGTAGCTTCAGTCTGTTGCTCACACACTGGCTCCCTTTCACATTTAATTACATGAGATAAACTGGTACAGTGACTCGAGTCTTAGACCAGGAGTCCAAGTCAAGTTTCAAGTCTTTAGGGCACAAGTCTGAGTCAAGTCTGAAGTCTTATACTTTTGTGACTCGAGTCGGAGGCTTAAACTCAAGTCATCATCTCTGGCTTTATTCTAGTTATTCTAGCTACTTAAAATTTTAAAATACATCATGTTAAGAACCTTTGAGTTCTGATATTGACCTCAAGGTGCAGTCTAGTATTATCTGGCTGGATAAAGTGAGTACCTAAAGGTTATGTGTCTTTTAAAAACAGATCATGTACAAATCATGGCAGACATTTTGAAACAAAATTCAACTGCTCCCATTTAGTTTCACTCCAAATTCCCATGAAAATGTCAGGACTTGAACTCAACCTTAAATATTCTCCCAAGTAAAATAGCAACCAAGAATCACAGTTTTCTCTCCAAGGATACCAGAAGAATGTATATGTATATTGTTGCCACCGAGAGATGATTTAGATCACACTTCAATGTACAATGGATTTTATGCAATACACCACCAGGAAGTAACACATAATTGTGAAGTTGAAGAAAGATAATATTATTGCAAATAAAATCTGAAAGTGTAAAACACTATGTTGGTCAGCCCCCAGGATTAGGTTGGAAAACAATATGTCAAGCTTTGAACATCTCGCAGGGAATTCAATCCATCACCCGAAAATAAAGGAGTATGGCAACACCCAAGGGACCGAAGGTAACTCTGGAGGAGCTGCAGAGATCCACAGCGTAGGTTAGAGAACCTGTTGACTGGAAAACTCTTACTCAAGCATTCCAGAAATCCATTGTTAAAAGAAAGCTGTAAGAAGTTTTGCTTAAGATTTGGCACAAGAAATGTAGGGAACACTGTAAATATTTGAAGGAAGGGGCTCTTGTGTAATTAGACCATCTTGTAACCTTTCTGCATACATGCAAGATGCTTAACAAGACAATACAGGAAGAAAACCTGCTGGAGGATTCAGAAGACTTGGAGATGGGCTGGAAGTTCACCTTCCTGCAGGACGACTCTAAACTTACAGCTAGAACTACAATGGAATGGTTTAAATCAAAGCTTAACCACGCGTTAAAAGGATCCAGTCAAAGTCCAGACCTAAATCCAATCGAGAATCTGTGGAAAGACTTACAAATTACTGTTCATAGATGCTCTCCATCTAATCTGACTGAGATTGAGCTATTTTGCACACAAGTATCTCAACATTTCAGTTTCTAGATGTGCAAAGCTGGTAAAGACATACCCCAATAGACCTGAGGCTGTAACTAACTAACTAACAAACTATGGTTATGACTGTGGATAGAAAACATTTGGATGCCCAATTTTTCTTTGTATCTTTAAAAAAAGAAAAAAAAATCAACTCATATATCCTTTTTCTTAAAGTTTTGCTGGACTATCACTTATAAGTACAATGCTATACATTTAAGTAGTTGTAATGGGACAAAATGAAAAATGTTCAAGGATTGTGAATACTTCTAATTTCTTCCATTTATTTACTTCCTTTTTAACCAGCCCCAGATTTGATCTCATTCATTAAATTGAAATCCCTCTCCCTTCACTGTTCACTTGTTTCTCTAGATTCTCATCGACTCTGACAAGCTGCCATATGTTGTTTATACGCACGTGCATGCAAACCCACAGTGTGCAGACATCGCTGGTCCAGCCCCCACCCATCTTATTTGACTAAAATAGGTCGGAGAGGCTGCAAACGATAGCACATCACCCAGCTCACTTTTCCCTTCCAGGCTTTTCTTCGCATCCGAGATTTTTTAGTCACTCGCACAGACAGAGGGCACGGATGAACTGATGATCAGATCTTGTGAAACTGTTTCCAGTCAGCTGTAAAGAGATTTTGTCTTCACAGAAAAGCACTTTTGAAAGTGCACTTTTCCAATTTTTTCTTTAGTTTTGTTTTTTTCTGCCAAGCTCCACTTCTCTGAATCACCCTCCTTGCATGATCCTGAAGTGCATCTTTTATTAAGAACACATGTGGGGAATTGGCCATTTATATCCTCTCTAATTCAAAGTCCCAGAAGCGAACACCTGGAAGAGTTTTATGATACACGGGTTTTACAGCCACCATGTGTATGGTTGGGTGTTGCATTTTATACGTGAGCTATTTTTGGCACAGTTAAGTGAATAACTATTTACTGTATTTGTCTGCTTAAACACAGACTTGGCAAAAACACCAAGTTTATGTAAGATATAATACATTCCAGTCAAAGACACTATTAAAATCTACAGTAACTTCGACGGGACTGTATGTGGCACTGTAATGCTTGCACAGAAATCTGTCTGGCAGAAGTCTGGCAGCATGTGCATAAAGCTTGCACGGTAAGGCTCTGACATTATCCTTTCAAACGTTAGTTCTGGTTATCCACACAAAAAACAGGATTGTTTTTGAAAACTGTTCTGAAGAGTCAAAGCCTCAGAGGTGCCATTGGTCATCGGGGCAGTCAGGTTCAGGAGAAAGCTCTGAGATGCGTGTTCATACCAGGGATTATCCTCAAACGTCCAGGCCTCCACAGCACCCGAGCTTGACATGGAACCGCTTGAGTGGACAGGGCAAACCGTACATTACACTGTTTAGAACCCTCTAGTTCCCAGACATCTGGTACAGGACCTGAATTCTGTATATTTGGGACTTGGTCTTTAATAGATTATTTAGAATTTTAGGCTCAGTTATTTTTTCTCTTTGTAGATGTCAGGTCCTGTTTTATTTTTGTAATCTGTCTTCCTTGTGTGCTGTGTTCTATGTTCTTCCTGGTTCCTTCATACACCTGTGCGTGAATTTCCTGTCACTTTTGATCTTGTACTCAAACAAGGTTTGTGTTTATTCATTGTATCCCTGTGTTTCCCTCTTTTGTCTGGTATTCCATAGTTTCCCCTCAGTTTTGTGAAGCTGCCTGATGCTTATTAGTCTCACTTGATTTCCATCTATTTGTCCTGCCTGCCCTGTTCTTAAGTCTTTGTGCATGTTTTACCTTTTATATGATAAACGTTACCCATTCAACATGATTCTGCATTCTTCCCGATTACATTTAGGTCCTACACAACAACCCATGACATTGTTTATATTCAGTATTGCTGCCGTGCATGTAAAACAACGTGAACGTTGCTGAAGTAAACAATGTATTTGCGCTTCTGATGGGTGGCATCACACTAAATCCTATGGATACACACATCTATGCAATCTATATTTGTGAGCATGTGCCTTTACTGTGTGAATGCATAAAATGGAGAGAAATACATTGTTATCGTCTTGTCTTGGTAAGTAGGTACTCTGGTCACTGAGAGTTTTTCTGCTGAAGTGTAAAGTCCTTCTCAGGTTCAACCTATAATCTTTCAGACAAACTGGATGCAGCATAACACTCCTCATGAGTTCAGAGCAATACATTTCTGTAAATACTTTTAATCTAAATCTAAGCTGCTCAGTTTGGCTGTTTCTTGTCTGTGTGTTAATTATTTTGTGTATAGTATCATTGAGTTTTCAGATTATTTATGAAGCAGTAATTCACAACAAGGGACTTTGCAAGACAAACAGATCCAATTAATATCCAGAAATACAGTGTGTAATCAAACCAGTACAATCCAACATGATGATGTAGACAGATTCAAACATTCCAATTCTATTCTAGTTATAACAGAATTATGTCAAATAGTTGGTTGATAATGCCTATTAAAATGTTATATATCCATTCTGAGCAATTTTGTGTCGACAGTGGAAAAGAAAACTCTAGCTTTATCTCTGTTATTTATTTATAATCTATTTATTGTCAGTCAGTTTCTACCGCTTATTCCATAGTGGGTCGCGGGGAAGCTGGTGCCTATCTCCAGCAGTCTATGGGCAAGAGGCGGGGTACACCCTGGACAGGTAGCCAGTCCATCGCAGGGCAACACACAAACAACCATGCACACACTCATTCACACACCTAAGGGCAATTTAGAGTGACCAATTAACCTAACAGGCATGCCTTTGGACTGTGGGAGGAAGCCGGAGTACCCGGTGAGAACCCACGCATGCACGGGGAGAACATGCAAACTCCATGCAGAAAGACCCCTGGCTGGGAATCGAACCCAGGACCTTCTTGCTGCAAGGCAACAGTGCTACCAACTGTGCCACCGTGCAGCCCATCTATCTATTTATTGTATTTATGTATTTACCTAAACATTTAATATCAGCTGGGCTACTAGTTAAAAACCTAAAATAGAACTTACCTAATTTGTTTAAAACAAGTTCTGAATGTAAAATTTATTATCAAACAACATGTCACCGAAAATGACAGTCTTTCTCTGCAAAACTCTGGAAGCTTAATAAGTCTGCATGTAAAGATTTCAGGTACCATAGAAGGAATAAATCACATAAGCACACATAAGCAAGTTTCACAGAGTTTACATTTCTGGAACAGATTTAGATTAGCATTTCAAACAAAATAAACTCACGCTCCTCATCTGCCAAATTAAACCTATACATTAATTTGCAAACCAATGAGAACGAAATAAATCAAATCTGATTTATTGATTTCTCTGCGTATCATTTCCACATCAGAGGTCCGCAGGGCACCACACAGATGCAAAGAGCTCCTTCAGCACACCAGCTGAGGGTTCAGCCTTCTGGCTCCACATCTCCTGTGGTCCTTTCTATTGTGGGGAATCTCATTTGCTCTCTGCGATTGATTGTTCATAATCACCGCTATTGGTCTCATCTCATTTGCTGACCACATATCCACTACTAATGATACACCCAGTGCCATCTGTTCATTTTGGGGCAATATCCAGTGATGGGTATTACCAGCTGAAAAACAGCTGATGCTGGCTGGTCATCCAGAACAGAGGTCCCTCTTCTCTCCAGCTTATCCACATGGCCAGTACAGAAAGTTTGGGATTTGAAGTGACAAAGGCAGATTTCGTAATCTATGAACATGTGGTGGAGAAAGTTTTAACATTTTTTTAATAATATACTGTTATGATTTGGGGTTGTTGGGTTTTTGGTTTCTGTTTTTTTCTTTGTTTTTCACAGTTTAGGTTTTGAATCATGTTTCTGTTTGTTTTTCTGGTTATGCTTTAATTTTGTCAAGTTTGGTTTTAGGATCTGGTTATGTTTTTGTTTCATGTTTTTCTAGTTATAGTTTCCTTGGATTTGCGTTCTAGTCAAGCCATGTTTTGCTCCTGTCACGTCCGTTCTGTTCATCAAATTTATCCGGTTCACCTGCACCTTGTCAATCTGTCTTGCTCCACCTGGTTTTCACTCCATATATACACACCTGTTCAGTTAGTCATTGCGGAATCATTGTCTCCACTCTTGTCTTGTTTTGTGGACTAAGCCATGCCTGTCAAGCCAGCCTACTTCTGTTTTGTTCCACTTCCAGGTCCTGAGTACCTTCTCAGTTTTCTCTGGGGGGTGCTCACGGAACTCAAGCCTGACACACACCATGACACACCACAGTCTGACACTCCACAGCCTGACACACCACAGCCTGTCTCTGCCAGGCCTGACTCACCACAGCCTGACTCACCACAGCCTGACTCAGGGTCCGACCCGAAGTCTGCCTCAACCTCCTCCAAACGCCGCAGAGGACGTCGTAAGAGGGACGCCTCTGTTCACGCCACCGAGGGTCTCGGCGACGCCTCAGCTCCTGCTCATTCCACTGAGGGTTCGCCAGGCTCTGCTTTTGCCTCTGAGGGTTCGCAAGGCCTTCGTCGTCGCCCGCCTGAACTCTGTGCCTGCTCGGGACGACCTCCTGGTTTTCACTCCATATATACACAGCTGTTCAGTTAGTCATTGCGGAATCATTGTCTCCACTCTTGTCTTGTTTTGTGGACCAAGCCATGCCTGTCAACCCAGCCTGCTTCTGTTTTGTTCCTGCAGTGAGTGAGTTTTTTGTTATTAAACCATTTTCACTTACCATCACGCTGCCTCCTCGTCTGCATCCTGGGGTCAAATATCTCGCAAAGTCGTAACAGAATGATTCCGCCAACTACGGACCCCGCAGACAAGCAGAAGGCAGATGCCTTGGATCGCTGGGTTCAGCAGCAGAAGGAGGAGGCAATGAGGAACCTGCCCAAGGATTTGGAGGTGCTGCCCTCTCCACTGCTGCTGGAGCAGATGGAGCGCGAAGCGGTTCAGCTCCATTCTCCGCCTGCTTCCCTGGTTGCGCACTCTGGTCCGGCAGTGAAGCCCTCACTCTCCTCCCGCCGCAAGAAACTTCGGCGCGGAGCACCTTCCTGTTCGGCTGGCGAGGAGGTGGTTTCCCTGCCAGCCGACGTGAGGGCTGCAGCAAGTAAACCCGCATCCTCGCCTGCCACAGCACTGTCTCCCAGGCTCGCTGCTGCTCCGCCCATGCCGTCTTCGCTCACTCCAGCTCGGTGTTCTGAGGCAACACCAGAGGAGCTGGAGGAGCGATTAAGGTTTTTTGCTCGCCAGATCAAGACTTTTAGGAGGACCAGTCTCATGTATTCCTCTCCGGAGCTGATGGAGAGGATCGGGCAGATGGAGAGGGACTATGAGACGGCAGTAAGGCAGTTTTACTGCCGTCCACCTTCCACGCCAGGACTCCAGGGAGCTGCTGCTGCTGCAGAGCAGTCCACGCCAGGTCTCCAGAGTGCTGTAGAGCTTTCGGAGGGCCCCGAGGGCGGGCTGCCTCCACTTCCAGGTCCTGAGCACCTTCTCAGTTTTCTCTGGGGGGTGCTCACGGAACTCAAGCCTGACACACACCATGACACTCCACAGCCTGACTCACCACAGCCTGACTCAGGGTCTGACCCGAAGTCTGCCTCAACCTCCTCCAAACGCCGCAGAGGACGTCGTAAGAGGGACGCCTCAGTTCACGCCACCGAGGGTCTCGGCGACGCCTCAGCTCCTGCTCACGCCACTGAGGGTCTCGGCGACGCCTCAGCCCCTGCTCATTCCACTGAGGGTCTCGGCGACGCCTCAGCCCCTGCTCATTCCACTGAGGGTCTCGGCGACGCCTCAGCCCCTGCTCATTCCACTGAGGGTCTTGGCGACGCCTCAGCCCCTGCTCATTCCACTGAGGGTCCTCGGCGACGCCTCAGCTCCTGCTCACGCCACTGAGGTTTCCACCAGGCTCTGCTTTTGCCTCCGAGGTTCGCCAGGTCTTCGCCGTCGCCCGCCTGAACTCTGTGCCTGCTCGGGACGACCTCCTGGCCGCCGCTCTCCTGCTGAACCTCTGGTGCCGCCTGAACTCTGTGCCTTCGAAACGACTTCCTGGGTCGAACACCGCTCGCGAACTCCGTCGCGCCGACTCGGTCCCTGTTTCTGGCCCTCCTGCCATGGCCCCCTCCGCCCGCCCGGTTCGGGTTGTTTTTGTTTGGACTCTTGTGGGCGTCTGGTATCCACCCTTAAGGGTTCTATTATGATTTTGGGTTGTTGGGTTTTTGGTTTCTGTGTTTTTTCTTTGTTTTTCACAGTTTAGGTTTTGAATCATGTTTCTGTTTGTTTTTCTGGTCATGCTTTAGTTTTGTCAAGTTTGGTTTTAGGATCTGGTTATGTTTTTGTTTCATGTTTTTCTAGTTATAGTTTCCTTGGATTTGCGTTCTAGTCAAGCCATGTTTTGCTCCTGTCACGTCCGTTCTGTTCATCAAATTTATCCGGTTCACCTGCACCTTGTCAATCTGTCTTGCTCCACCTGGTTTTCACTCCATATATACACACCTGTTCAGTTAGTTATTGCGGAATCATTGACTCTACTCATGTCTTGTTTTGTGGACCATGCAATGCCTGTCAAGCCAGCCTACTTCTGTTTTGTTCCACTTCCAGGTCCTGAGTACCTTCTCAGTTTTCTCTGGGGGGTGCTCACGGAACTCAAGCCTGACACACACCATGACACACCACAGTCTGACACTCCACAGCCTGACACACCACAGCCTGTCTCTGCCAGGCCTGACTCACCACAGCCTGACTCACCACAGCCTGACTCAGGGTCCGACCCGAAGTCTGCCTCAACCTCCTCCAAACGCCGCAGAGGACGTCGTAAGAGGGATGCCTCTGTTCACGCAACTGAGGGTCTCGGCGACGCCTCAGCTCCTGCTCATTCCACTGAGGGTTCACCAGGCTCTGCTTTTGCCTCTGAGGGTTCGCAAGGCCTTCGTCGTCGCCCGCCTGAACTCTGTGCCTGCTCGGGACGACCTCCTGGTTTTCACTCCATATATACACAGCTGTTCAGTTAGTCATTGCGGAATCATTGTCTCCACTCTTGTCTTGTTTTGTGGACCAAGCCATGCCTGTCAACCCAGCCTGCTTCTGTTTTGTTCCTGCAGTGAGTGAGTTTTTTGTTATTAAACCATTTTCACTTACCATCACGCTGCCTCCTCGTCTGCATCCTGGGGTCAAATATCTCGCAAAGTCGTAACAGAATGATTCCGCCAACTACGGACCCCGCAGACAAGCAGAAGGCAGATGCCTTGGATCGCTGGGTTCAGCGGCAGAAGGAGGAGGCAATGAGGAACCTGCCCAAGGATTTGGAGGTGCTGCCCTCTCCACTGCTGCTGGAGCAGATGGACCGCGAAGCGGTTCAGCTCCATTCTCCGCCTGCTTCCCTGGTTGCGCACTCTGGTCCGGCAGTGAAGCCCTCACCTCTCCTCCCGCCGCAAGAAACTTCGGCGCGGAGCACCTTCCTGTTCGGCTGGCGAGGAGGTGGTTTCCCTGCCAGCCGACGTGAGGGCTGCAGCAAGTAAACCCGCATCCTCGCCTGCCACAGCACTGTCTCCCAGGCTCGCTGCTGCTCCGCCCATGCCGTCTTCGCTCCACTCCAGCTCGGTGTTCTGAGGCAACACCAGAGGAGCTGGAGGAGCGATTAAGGTTTTTTGCTCGCCAGATCAAGACTTTTAGGAGGACCAGTCTCATGTATTCCTCTCCGGAGCTGATGGAGAGGATCGGGCAGATGGAGAGGGACTATGAGACGGCAGTAAGGCAGTTTTACTGCCGTCCACCTTCCACGCCAGGACTCCAGGGAGCTGCTGCTGCTGCAGAGCAGTCCACGCCAGGTCTCCAGAGTGCTGTAGAGCTTTCGGAGGGCCCCGAGGGCGGGCTGCCTCCACTTCCAGGTCCCTGAGCACCTTCCTCAGTTTTTCTCTGGGGGGTGCTCACGGAACTCAAGCCTGACACACACCATGACACTCCACAGCCTGACTCACCACAGCCTGACTCAGGGTCTGACCCGAAGTCTGCCTCAACCTCCTCCAAACGCCGCAGAGGACGTCGTAAGAGGGACGCCTCAGTTCACGCCACCGAGGGTCTCGGCGACGCCTCAGCTCCTGCTCACGCCACTGAGGGTCTCGGCGACGCCTCAGCCCCTGCTCATTCCACTGAGGGTCTCGGCGACGCCTCAGCCCCTGCTCATTCCACTGAGGGTCTCGGCGACGCCTCAGCCCCTGCTCATTCCACTGAGGGTCTTGGCGACGCCTCAGCCCCTGCTCATTCCACTGAGGGTCTCGGCGACGCCTCAGCTCCTGCTCACGCCACTGAGGTTTCCACCAGGCTCTGCTTTTGCCTCCGAGGGTTCGCCAGGTCTTCGCCGTCGCCCGCCTGAACTCTGTGCCTGCTCGGGACGACCTCCTGGTCGCCCGCCTGAACTCTGTGCCTGCTCGAAACGACCTCCTGGTCGCACGCCCGAACTCGGTCCCTGTTTCTGGCCCTCCTGCCATGGCCCCCTCCGCCCGCCCGGTTCGGGTTGTTTTTTGTTTGGACTCTTGTGGGCGTCTGGTATCCACCCTTAAGGGTTCTATTATGATTTTGGGTTGTTGGGTTTTTGGTTTCTGTTTTTTTCTTTGTTTTTCACAGTTTAGGTTTTGAATCATGTTTCTGTTTGTTTTTCTGGTCATGCTTTAGTTTTGTCAAGTTTGGTTTTAGGATCTGGTTATGTTTTTGTTTTCATGTTTTTCTAGTTATAGTTTCTTGGATTTGCGTTCTAGTCAAGCCATGTTTTGCTCCTGTCACGTCCGTTCTGTTCATCAAATTTATCCGGTTCACCTGCACCTTGTCAATCTGTCTTGCTCCACCTGGTTTTCACTCCATATATACACACCTGTTCAGTTAGTTATTGCGGAATCATTGACTCTACTCATGTCTTGTTTTGTGGACCATGCAATGCCTGTCAAGCCAGCCTACTTCTGTTTTGTTCCTGCAGTGAGTGAGTTTTTTGTTATTAAACCATTTTCACTTACCATCACGCTGCCTCCTCATCTGCATCCTGGGGTCCAATATCTCGCAAAGTCGTAACATATACAGCCTTTTTAGATATTTATCTCAGCAATAAATTGATGTCAGACTTTAAAGGATGATTTATGAGGTTATTAAACCCAATTACATAGCTCAAAAGTAAATCTCTTCAAGAGTTTACAATAATGACAAAACAGACGAAACAAAAAACAATTATAATAATAAAACCCTGCAAACTGAGTTGAGGCAGTGCTGAGAGCTGGCGCGCAGACATGATAATGGCTACACTGTGCTGTGTCTAATGGCCTGTAGTTTTACAGCTACAAGAGAAGGCCTTTTACTATGTGGTAACTCAGCACCAACAGATGTGTTTACACAGCCTTTATTACCTGTCATTAACGAGCTGCCAGCATGTGCTTGTTGAAACAATTGAAGGTTTACCTCAGCAACGTGTGGTTCAGGGATGCAGCTTTTAAAAGGTTTGGATCTACAGATAAGATCTGAACAAAGGGGAATCACTAAACCATCCCTTCAAGGGTAGAATATCACACAGGTTCTAAATTCTGCACTACTAACACTAACCATCCAAGATAGTGCATTTTTATTCACATTTGAGAATATTTTTTTAATGATTAAAATTATAGACAACATGTTTACATCAATGCAGACCAAGAAAGAACTCTAACAGGTGCAGGATAGTTTTATTCATCCTTATTTTTTTCCTTATCCTTTATTTTTTAAGGATCTGCAAAGTGTACAGACCCCTGTTAAAATATCATGCTTTTATGTTAAAAAGGAGAGAGTGATGAATCATTGGGATTGTAAACATAAAAAAGAGACGCTTATGCACACTTATGCAACCTGGTTGCATAATCATGCACACTCTGAAAGTCATGCTTTGTAGAAGCTTGTTTTGATTGAATCAAAACATGGAGTCTTTTTGAATTCACCCCTGCCATTAATTATGGTGAATCTAATTAACATGCAATAAAGTAAAGAGAAAGTCTTTACCATAAGCGATGAAAACACAACACAGAAACTGGTCAGGATGGGCAACAAAAGGCTAACAGCAACACTAAAGGGTTTTTTTAGAAAGCTCTTCTTAGGTTACTAGATGTTGCAATAATCTTTTGTATTGCCTAATTCATACCTTCTGTCTGCTCTGCCTCAAAGCCTGTGTGGTTTATAATTTGTCATCTTTACCCGCCCAAAGGGGTCTCCGAGGACGTCCGCACGTAGCCTTTTTGTCAACATACTCTAGTTTGCTGATTTTCTCTGCATTTTGCAGGATACATTTGATACAGTGAATATGTTTTCTAACTGCTTTTCTCTTTAAATGAAAAAAAAAAGAATGTAGACGGCATGCAGAGGACATAAGGTGTCTGTTTATTTCCTGCCTGTCCAGAGTTTGTTGCTGTTTCTGCTTGGCAGCAATCTAAGCTTTGGAGAGGTCCACAGCTGCGGTGTGGGCAATAAAAAAAAAATTTTTAGCCCCAAGCAAACACTACGGGGACACTCGGACGTGTGGGGGGGGGTTGGAAGTTTGTGTGCGTGTCTGTACTGTTACACTATGTTTAGTTATGGACAGCTGCCAGGGGAAGGAGAGAGCAGTAAGGAAGGGGGCATGTTTGCTCTGGCTTTGCACCAAAAGACTGCTCTGTTTTCCTCGCGGGTGATAAAGTGGAGGGGAAACAGACACGTAAAGGAAGAAAAAAACCTATAGAAAGAAATATTTGCTTGAATTAAAAAAGGAATTTTATCAAAAAAAAAAAAACTAAGTCAAGCACCAGAGATACAGAATAAAACAAACATGAAGATCAAAGCACAAAATCGGTGAGAAAATACATGCAACACAAACAAAAAATGAAAACCACTTGAAAGAAGAGACAATGGTAAAGTGGAGGTGACAGGAAAATATGGAATGTCTGAAAAGGTTGGTATGAATGTAGCTGTTTGTATCCTTTGCCATTGTCAAAAAAGTTGTATCTATCTACTGGTCAATTAAAACCCATTGCTCCTATTGTTTAATTCATCTTCTATTTTCTATCTATCTATCTATCTATCTATCTTTTATCTATCTACTATCTATCTATCTTCTTTTTTTTTATCTATCTATCTATCTATCTATTTTTGATCTATCTATCTATCTATTCAATTTCTGATTACCCACTATTTCACTAGCCTTCTCATCTAGCCACCCGCCTCCACCACCATTCATCCACCCAAAGGACTGTGAATCTTGAAATCTGAGTATGGAAAAATACGAAATCTTGTCATAAAAACATATAGTTTCCCTGTTCTAAGATCCAAGTTCCACGCAAATGGATAGTGACAAAGAAGGCATGACGAGTGTTTAGAGCAATCACCAATTTATGTTTAGCAGTATTTTTACTTAAACATAACATACATGAACATAACATACATCTGTGCACTAATTGTACAGCACAATGTACCTAAAGCACGCCTGTGTAAACAGTGATGTCGCCTTTCCCAGCTGGCTCTGACCTAATGTGCAAAAACCCGTAATTGTAGATACATGTGACAGCAAGACAGCTTTGTCTGGCCTTGGGAGTGTGAACAGAGGTTAACAGCTTCAATGGAATATTGCTTTGGAGAGATTTCAATGAAGAAAAAAGTGCTTTAGGTAATAGGCTTTAAATGATCTTTGCAAATAGTTTTTTTACTGGTCCATTAACAGACTCAGTTGATTTCTATCAGTTTAATCGTTGTACGCCCCATCTCATCTGACCTCTTTCTCCTTTTTTGTGGGGGGGGGGGGGGGGGAGAGGGGGAACCCCTTGGGCGGGGAAAGCCCGGGCCCGGCGCCGCCAAAACGGGGTTTTTCGGTTTTGAAACGAGGGGGGAAAGGGCACCCCAAAACCCGGCCCCCCCCCAAAACCCCCAAAACCGGGAGGGCATCTTTCCCGCACAGTCTTTTGTTTGAAATAAATGAACAGAGGTTGAAGTCAATCCAAGTCTGAACAAATGCTCCCAAATAGGAAGTGTTACATACTGTGCTCCCAGTTGGGGAAAAAGGACAAACACCTCTGCATTGCACCCAGGCTTGGAGACCAAAGGAAGTAACATAGAGCTTATCTGCCAAGTAGAGGAGAAGTTAGGGTTGGCTACTGCTGCACTCCACTCTGACCAAGAGTGCTGTTCTCATTACCCTCCTTGAACTTATCATGTGTGAATTACGAATGACAGCTGAAAGAGGTGATTATAAAATGGATGAATGGATGGATGGATGGATGGATGGATGGATGGATGGATGGATGGATGGATGGATGGATGTGGAAAAGTAATGTTTAAGGGTGCAGCGCTGGTGGTGTAGGGGTTTAAGCGCGCGACCACATATAGAGGCTATAGTCCTCAAAACGGCTGTCCCTGGTTTGAGTCCCGGACCCGGCAACCTTTGCCTAATATCTCCCCCTCTCTTTGCCCCTCCTTCCTGTCTGCCTACTATCAAAAAAATAAACGCCTCTAGTGTTGAAACAATTCTTTAGAAAAGTAATGTTTAAGTCTACAGGGAAGTTTAGTGAACAAGGAGGTGGCAGGTGACAGGCTTCATGTGTCCAAGCAAACATCGGAGTGAGACCTTATTAAACTTATTTTGTTCACATTTCAATCATTATGCCACCACATTCTGCAGCCAATGTGTGAAAGAGGCTGGTGTTTACTGCAATGAATATGTTTATTTTAGAAAGTTGATGAATTTGATGTATCTTCACTGTTGGTAAAAAACACCCCTCAATAAACACCCTGGTAGCTCTATCAGAGGGTAGCAGTTGCATCCTGTTCCTCTTGTTCAACCCAAAACATACTCCCACGAGGGGGCACCTTGCATTCCCAATCGTAGTTTTGATTTTGAAGGCTACAAATCCAGCTTTTGCTGTTAATGGTATGTAGTTCTCGCCTCTGCCTGACTTTATCTTGAAAGAGGCTTCCACAGAAGGACCCAATTTTCAGTTTTAATGCTCAACCAAGTGCAATCAGCCATGTTTTGACTCTGCAAAACAGCTACACAGGAGCCTCTTGACCTTTTCATCTGTCAAAAACAGAAACAGGAGGAAGTGAAGCAGCCACCTTGGCTAATTGGGTCCCTCATCTGACACAGGCTTCCTCAGTGATGTTCAACACTAGCAATGACTGACATTGAAGGCAGATCACAGCATTTAATTGATGGCATTCTTCCCCAAGTATTGATTGCAATGAGTATTACTCTGCTAGGGTGAGAGATAAAAGGGCCACAGCAGAATTTTAAGCATAATGAGTTGATAATGCTGGTCTTTCAGTGTCTGAAATGAATCAGAGCTTCAACGTCAAAAGCGGATGGGAGTGAGGCAGATTAAAGAGGCCAGTTCCTGGGGCTCAGTGTTTGTTGTGGTTCAGCTCGAAGTTTTCCGTTGATGATAAGAGCCCCCTCTGATCATCAGGCCTTCTTAGGGAACTATTCACACAGCAGCTCGTTATGCCCATCTGATAAAAAGAGAGCAAAAGAAAAAAAGCAGATTTGTGTTTTAATAACAAAAGATAAATACACAATATCTGAATCCTAGTGGGTTTGTTTGCTTACTTTGCTTGTCTACCCCACTGGCTGAGCCACAAGTGTCTCTTAGGGCTGATACAACACTCTGGGTCTTTGTTGGAGGACTCTAAAGAAAGGACAGAAAATCCTCTTGAATGGAGTGAAAGCAAAGATGGGAACTGTTATTGAGACTTAGAAGGCTCCTAATCATGAAAGAAACTTCCTGATCCTCAGAGAAAAGACGTTAGACCGTCTGCTCTCCTACTTATTCTCTGAGGGGAATGTACAGGGTGATGTCTTCATGGCTTAAAGAACATACTACCTCAAGTAAAGCTGCACTATCTTATGTTTATTTTAGAAGGATCAAATGAAATTTGTTTTACGTTAGAAATATTTTTTAACTTCTTAACCGTATGTTATACCAATTATGAAAGATAGTATATTTTCCTTCTTTACCGTCTTCAATTCCAACCTCTTGTCAGTCATCTTGATTAATTAAAAAGGTCTCCAGTGAAAGAGACAGTAAAAACACTGATGAAAAGCAATTCCTTCAGTTTTATATTCAGTTATAAAATATATATTTTTTTGCATAATTATTTATGTCATTTAAATGTGTAAATGTATTTGAATTTGGAGTTATAGACTAACACAAAGTAGGGCATGTTTATGAAGTAGCAGAAAATGAAGTGTCAATGAACATCATCTACCTGGACTTTGACGGGACCATTCGAACATATGAATCTGCTTTGATCTAAAGCTTTCCATTGTTGCTCTATCTAGGGTCATTGTTCTCCTAGAGTTCGACCCTCTGCCCTGTCTCAAAGCTTTTCCAAGTATCTTCTAAGATTGCCCCTAATTTAGTTCTATCCAATGTTATTATGTTCTTTGACCATCATTCATGTCTCTAGTAACAAACAGAGTCCACACAACATGGAGCAGCGTGGGGATGGTTTTGCAAGCTGATGTGCAGAGTTATTTTTTTTGCCAACCATGGCATTCGGTATGTCTGCCTAAAATATAGATTCTAGTGGAATCTGACCAGAGCACCTTCTTCCACATTTCCTTTGTCCCCTACATGGCTTTAAACTACAAAAAATACTTCCTGTGTTTCAACAATGGCCAGATAATAAAGGCCAGATTTGTGGAGTTTCTAAGTTATAATTGTTGTATGAACAGTCTCATATGACTTTTGGATCTCTGCAGCTCCTGCAAAGTTACCATAGACCTCTTGGTTCCTTCTTTGATTGATGCTCTCCTTGTCTGCAACGTCCGTTCCGTTGAATGAACATGTCTCTTTTAGGTTTGCAGGGCCATCATTTAATCATACTAAACTCAAATCTTAAGTAACTGAATCATGGAGGGGAAATCTCAGGAAGCATTTGGGTGAACAACAGGCTGGAGAACAGAAAACTGGCTGGGAAAAGTGAAAGATCTGGCAAGGAGTGAGGGAAACTGACTGAGTTATAACTGCTGGGGAGGCGGTTAGTGACAAAGGAACCAGGTGAGCACAATTAAAAGAATGGAGCTGAGTGAGGACCCGAGGGAACTTTAATGAACACAGAACAGAACACACAGGGGTCTAACAGGACACTAAAAGATCATACAAAACCAAAGGCTAAAGTTCAACACTTAATTCAAAATCTATACCAACACACAAAGAACAGAATACAAGAAAGACCCGAGAGTCTTAGAGGACAAGAGTGAACCAAGTATGAAAGACTGTAAGCAATAAAACTAAGAAATAATAATCCAAATATTATAAAACCAAAACCTAGCCCTGCTCTGAATGTGGCCACAGCTTCATCCCTGACCTGTCTGCTGTATTCAGTGGTCTTCTTTTTATAAATGTTTTCTAACAAACCTCTGAGGCCTTTACAGAACAAGATTAAGTATATAGCCATGAAACATTTTTACTAATTAAATCAATTATGTAGACAGGATTCCACTGGATTATTTTAGGGGTATCAGAGTGAAAGGGGTTGAACAAAATGACACACCACACTTTTCAGATATTTAAATAATATTATTAAAAATAATGAAATAATAAATTTTACTATTTATAAATTATAAATCATGCCTGAAGGCTGAAAGAGAAGAAAAAGGACACATAAGCTTTGTGAATTACACGCCTTAAGTGAACAAGTGTCTGCAAGAGGAGGGACCAAGCAGAGCAGCCGGGAGCTCCAGTCAGTGGGTCAGGGGAAACACAGCTGGTACCAACTGGTACCGTACAGAGTAGAGCTAAATTGAGTGGAGCGGAGCTGCGCCCCCTAAAATTAGCTAGTGGAAAAGGGGCAATAGTGGCAAAGGTATATAATCTAATTTTTGGGTTTTTAATTTTGGTTTTAATTCTTTTGGGGGTTCCCGAAATATCACTCCAGACTATTTTACATCTTCAGAAGTTTTTTTTTGTGTCCTTTTTCAGGGGTCCCCGGTGAATATGATGGTTCTAGCTGAGTCAAAGCAGTCACTTTCTCTGTGTGGTCATGAGCCACACAAGTTGTGATCACCGTGTGTGTGGGTGGCTCTCCAGTTGTGTCTGTTTGTTGGGTGTTCCCCTCTTGGTAAAAGAGCTTTGTAACCATTTGTGATGTGGTGACAGCAAGTCACATTTGTTCTGAGTCATGTGTTGTGGTTTGTCTTGTTCTTGAGGAGCTACTTAATCACCTGGAGCTGTCATCTTATCATCTCAGTATAAGAAGACCGGCATAGCTCTCCAGCACTGCCAGGTTGTACTGTCTTGATTGAAGTAATCAAGCTTCCTAGTTGTTGCTTCTGAATGGTAAATTTAGCATTTACCATTTGTTGTTTCTACCAAGTCTGGTTCAGCCAGTCTTGGACTCTCTGGACAACCTTTATGCCAGTCTCCTCACTGCTACAACAAGGTTAAAAACCCACAGCATCCAGTAACCCACCTGGGCAGCTCTAATTCATTTCTCTTCTCCTCAACAGCATTCAATAGTTTGGTGAATGGATCAATGTTTATCCAAGACATAAATGTTGTTTTTCTGTCATTGTTTTTCCTTGAAGCTTACCTGCCAACTTTCAAGGGCATTCATGCATTTGGGTACCAGAAACAAACATGACAATGAGTTTAGAATGATGGGTTGTTAAAGGATGTTTCCTAAATTTATTATAGCCATTGTAAATGGATAAAAAAATGTATTGATGATAAATTTAGCAAAGGTTAAAGCACTTTTTCAGGGTTAATTCTCTAAAGCCCTTTTTGTCCTTCACTAGGTTTGTTAGGTCTATTTGAACTGAACCTCTTTGTATAAAAAGTTCATCAAAGTGACTCTTTGCTGTAATTTGCTGCTAAATAAATAAACTAACCTGCACAGAATTAAATTAACTGAAAGCTAATTTTTATTCTGCCCCAGTATGCGCATCTTTTGGTTTACAAAAATGTATGTGTTTTGTTGGTATTTTATCTGATAGCCCTTCAGAAAGCAGCACATAATTGTGAAGTGGAGAAAATGATAAACTTTGTTTACAGGACCCTTCGATCTGATATCTCTAAATGAAATCCAGGGCAACTAATCGCCGTTAGAAGACATCTACAGTAATTTGTAAAAAGAGTCAATCTAAAGTTAAAGGCTGGGCAAGGAGAACATTAATCAGTGCAGAGTTATTCCCTTGGTAAATCTGGAGGAGCTGCAGAGATCAACAGCTCAGGTGGGAGCTTCTATTGACAGGACAAAAATCCAATAGAGAATATGTGGCAAGATTTGAAAATAAATATTAGAAGATGTTTTCCGTCTAATCTGACTGGCATTGAGCTTTTTATCAAAAAAGGACGGATAAAAAAACCCTCTGTATTTAGATGTGGAAAGCTGGTAAAGACACACCCTGTAAGACATACAGCTGTAACTGAGGTGAAAAGGTGGTTCTACAAAGCACACATTTCAGATTTTCATTTGTAGGAAACTTTGAAACCCATGTATACCTTTTTTCATTTTTCAATTAAACAACCAAGTTGTGGCTGATTTTATTAAAAAAACTTTCTGGATCAGTTACTCTTTAAGTTTATGTAGAAATGTTGGAAGAGATTGTTAGAGAATACTCTTTTTTTCTGCCCCTGTAAGTACAAATAGTTCATATGTTGGAGCCTGTTAATGATTTCACAGTTTAATTATTTGCAAAATGGTAAATGTTGCTAATGATACAAAAGAATGCTAATGATTATAGATGGTAGACAATTTTGATTATGATTTTTGTTCAGGGCTGTCCTGAGGCCACAGTGAGGTCAGGCCAGCCACACTGTGATTAAGGAGAAAAGACAGCTAGGTTGTTTTTGGTCTGTTTTTTTGAAGGAGTGAGGAGATTTTCTATCACTAAATAATGTTTGGATTTGGAATATGTTTTACGTCAACTCTGAAGAAACCTCTGGTTTTTACTTTTCAGTGTGCTGTGAACCTCCTCCTGAGGTGGTGTTCTGACATTCCTTTTTTTTTAGCTAATTATGATGCAATATTAACCGTGACAGCATACAATAAAGCATCCATATTTGCTAATTAAAATGAAAGCGTTTTTTCAAGGCAACTTAACAGAAAGAATGCCAACGTTCATTTTCTACAAAAGGCGTCTTTAACTTTACAGTGTGTTTGCACCATTGTAATGACAGTTGTGGAGCCTAAAAAAGCTACAGAATCCACCTACAGTTTTCATTTTCTTTGAAACAGAAGTCATTTCATGACATTTTATTTTTTGCGTAGCCTCCTCTTGATAAGAGTCTGGATATTATCAGGATATTATTAGCTTAAGTAAAAGTGAAACCTAACAGAAGCGTTTTAGCAGGTGGGGAAAGACCATTATGTTCTCATTTCCTGTTCAAGCTTAGACAAGCGGGACAATTTTAAAACATTTTTAAAGCAAACAGGTTTCCTCAGAGCTACAGCACAGACCAGACAAGAAATGAAGGAAACCTTTAGGTACATTTCCCATCAGGGAGCTCCACAAGGGTAAATGTTGTGATACCTGAATTTTGGGAATATGAATGCTGACATCATCTGAGATAATTTGATTTTAACACACTTTTTTCTTGGAGCTGAAGTAAAACCACATGAAATATTTCTGTTTGTAATTTTGGTATTATCTGCATTATCACAGAGCTAAGGTAGGTGGGAATCGTCCAGTAAAGTCTAATATGATCAATACAATGATGGAAAGACAGTCTCTACTAGATTGTGGAAACAAAACAAGCTGAATTCTTTGTCAAACAGCATTTTCTCCACCTTTGTCAAGCTTTAATTTCTCGCATACTATCACGTATGGGCATACTCGAAACAGACGGCTCGCCTTACATACATTTCATGGCCTGTTTGTAGCACCACACACACACAACTGCATACTCACGACAAGACTTTGACATCAACTGTCAAGCAGGGCGACACCCCCTCTCTTTTAAATGTACACAATCGCCATTCACTCTGCAAAATCCACACACACCATGTCTTGTCTGGATGGGTACACTTTATCAACACACACACGCTCCTACGCATGCACGCACTCTTTCGCCTGCACACAAACGAGCACTTCAACGAGGGCCCCTCGGCTTATTGGCTCTCCATTTTTTTTTTTGCCATTTACCCCCCCCCAAAAGGGTTTGTTGGGCTCATAGGGTGCTTAAGGGGTCCCGGGGTTTTTTTTTTGTTTGGGGCCCATGATGGAAGCCAGCCCTGAAAAAGGGCCCCCGGACTTTAAAGAGTTTATCTGCAACATGTACACAAAGTTTACATATACTTACCCCCCGTGAAGTTTATTTAACATAGGGCTTTAAAAGCCACTTTTTTGAGAAAGGCCCTTTTTTCAGGCGGGAAATTTTAGTAATTTCAACTACATGAACAATTTTTTAAAACTCGGGGTGCAAAATGTGTACTTTATTATGGATTTTCCTTAATATACAGACTGAAAGTTCTACATGCGGAGTTAAATAAATTAAACCCCCCCCACAACTTTTAAAATTTAAAAATTCAACTCAAAAATACTATTATCCCAAAGGGTTAATTTTTGAAGTAAAATATGCAGGTTTCTTCAAAGAGCGTTGTGAGCTGGGGGTCGTGGGCAGGAAGGATCTCGTAGCGGCTTTTCTTTTCAGCAGATCGATGAAGCCTTGAAAAAAAGCCCACCCCTTTTGTTTAGACGACAGTCTCTGAAGGGGATGTCAGGGTTCCCCCAAATAAGGTTCTTTCAGTTTATGAAAAATCCTTCTTTTGCTTTAATAATCTCCAGAGGCCAAAGGATCCCCAGAAAACAGAGCCAGATTCTTTTAAGTTGTGACCTTTTTTAAGTCCCTGGCTCTGAGCTGCTCCCCCCGCAGATGATGACAAAAGAGATACACTTTCCACAAAGACTTAATAAAAAAATGCAGCATATTGCTAAAAACCCTAAAAAGGCCCTAAGCTTCCCAAAAGAAGTACCAGTCTGCCTGCCCTTTGTTTCCCCAACACCATCCACAGAGCGGTCCACCAGTCCCGTACTCATCTTCTTGTTATCTCTGATCCATTGAGGGGACTGTTTGGGTCAATAGGGAAAAGTAGGTCTTGCAATCAGAAAGGTTTTGGGTTTGAGTCCCGCTTCCCCCGCCATATGCAATGTGCAAGGACTTAACCTAAAGTTGTTCTGCGAATCGGTGTATAAATGTTTTTTGGGGCATTAGTGAGTCGTTGGGGAAGTGGCTCTAGGTAAAGCGCTTTGAGGGGTCTGTTGACGGAAAAGCATTATATAAGTTTAGTCCAATTACCTTATCCACGTCGCAGAAAGCGAATATTTTTCAGATGACGGAGAAGTACTGGAAGCTGAAGGTACGAGGGAAAAAAAATGGTGGATACAGTACCCTGTGGTGCTTTCCTGTGTGCAATTACCTGGTTAGAACACAACCCTTCAGTCTCACACACTGTGGTCTGTTTGTCAGGTAGTCTTTGATCCAGGATGTTGAGGCCTTTAAATTGGTTTTAAGCATAGTCCATGGGTTTTCAAAGGGGTTGGAGTCAGGGTTATTCAACAAAATGTCCTTAAAAAAACTGTACTATTATTGGAAGTAACAATTTTACTATTTCAGTGCCACATAGAATAAATTGTTTCTGATTTTGACTCAAAACTGTAAAATAGTTTTTTGACTTCAATTAAATAACAGCTAAAAAGGATTATACTTCTATTCCCCTTTTTGGGTTGTGGAACCTGTACGAAGTGTCCTGACCCTCACTAATGTCATGAGATATGGATCACAACAGAAAGAATGAGTCAGTGGAGGTGGTTCAGGCATCTTTCAAAATCTTAAAAAAAAATCGAACAAGGGTGGCATCGATTTGTTAATAGCCCCCATTACTCTGACACACCAAAATAAAATGGCACCCAATTGCCTTTAAACATCACTTTAAACTTTCAATTTAAACTCGATATAACTACCGCTGTTCTGTGAAGGTTACACTGGTTTTTTTAAAAAACATTTGTGAACAAAAAGCATCATGAAAAATACAGCAGACTTGTCAGGAATACAGTTGTGGAGAGCTATAAAGCCAGATTAGGTGATGAGACTATATCCTAAGCTGTGGACGTACTACAGAGTACTGTTCAGACCATCATCTGAAAGTGGAGGGTATGGCCTGGCTGTAAACCTAAACGAACAGGCCGGGCAAGAAGAATGTTAATCAGAAAAGCAGCCAAGATGCCCATGGAAACTCTGGAGAGTTTGAGTAGGTCAGCTGGAAGAAGCTGCTCACAGGAAAACTATAGTCATGCACTCCACATTTCTGGTGTTTTTATGAAAGAGTTGCAAGAAGACTAGCATTCCTAATGGAAGTCCGGCCTGAAAATTTATACAAGCCATGTGGAGGACAGCGACAAATATGTGGAAGAAGGTGCTCTGGTCTGAAGGGGATGAAAATAAAGGCTCTGGGTTACATGCAAATTGATCTGCCTGGCCGAAAATAAAAACTGAACATCACTCTAAGCACACAATTGCCATGACGGTGGCAGCATCATGATAGGGGTATTCTGTTCTTAAGCAGGGACATGAAAACTGGTCAGAGTTGTTAGAGAGATGGATGGTTTTCTTCCTGGAAGAAAAATTGTTGCAAAAGGTTTGCAAAAGACTTGAGACTAGGGTGGAGGTTCACTTTAGTGCAAGTCAGCAACAACCCTAAACATAAAAAATATGATGCAATAGAATGCTTTAGATCTAAGCATGTTTATGGTAAGAATGGCCCATTCAAAGTCCAAACCTAAAATTAGTCTTGGATCTGCAGCAGGACATGAAATTTGATGAAGTGGACAGTCACTTGCGTTGTGTTGTTGACTTTGTAGTAATCCCTCATACTGGACATGCATGAAACGACAGAGGAAAGGAAAATACTAAGTGCACGGATGTTTGAGATTTCATAGTCGAGCTTACCAATTTCCCACATTTCAGGTGACAAATTCTTACATTTCCCACACTTTCTGCCATGGTGTCATCAGAAGAGGAGGATAAGCTAATTTCCCTTGTAGCTTTGGAAAAACGAAAGAAAAGAAGGTGGTTTATAAAGCCATTAAACCAGATTAGGGACAAAGAAGGGGAATACACCTGTCAGTGTAGTGGGGAGAGTGTTAGTGACACTGCCTGTCCTCGGGCTTTGTTGCTCAGAGCAGTGTGCCACATATAAAATAGTTCCATGTGAAGATTTTTTCCCCCTTAGCAGCTTATTAAGTTTGGAAAGCCACAAATCTACAACTTCACGTTGATTTATGTTTGTGTTTCATACTTTTTGTCTGATTGCTATTTGCTAATTGCAAACCGGTAATCACCAGTGCTATAATGTTCTGGAATGACAGTTGCTCCAAAGGTAATCTTTCTAGGAATAGAGCAGGAATCCCAAGAGACTTCCTTGAGACTGGAAGCGGGGGGCAGGGTGGATATAGATTTTGGGGGGCAGGAATGGGGGGCATCCATGGTATCTGGGAGCAGATGGCTTGCCTCGCCCTGTGTCTCCTTTTCGGTGACGTCCACTGGGAATCGGAGAGGCCTTTAAGCATTCCTTTAGAGACCAAAGACAGATAAGTGAGTTATGCAGTTCACCACCATCTGGACTCAGGCAACGCCTGGCCTGCAGCTGACAACTGCACGCATGTATGGGTGTACCATATTTGTAGTAAAAGGGAGGAGCCTGAGTCATTTCTGAGAGCTCTGTCCTCCTCCTCCTCCATGGTTCTTGGTATTGTCAACTTAGGATGCTAAGTTTGGGAATGATTTTTTTTTTTGTTCCCCATCATTGTTGACAAATTTTGGCCCAACCTTGTGCAGCTGACGGTTCCTTCGTGGGACGCAGCATCTGTTGTTAAACAGAGGGAGGGAGCAGGAGACGAAGGCAGGACACCTCGTTAGGTTTGCCAGTTTTCCCGTTCCCATCGTTCGGGCCTTTGTGTGCATTGTTGGCTGCAGCGCCGCTCTGCCAGGTCTGCTCTGTGCTTGACCTACAGCATGTCTGCTTGTTGTTGTGTGACTCTTGATTCTTCACTTAAACACAAAAACAACATTGTTCAAATGCAATTGTGTGTGCAGATGGAAGATTCATTAACTGGTGTTACTGGATTTTTTTATTAGTCTAACAGCTGCAGCTGATTGCACTTCTGGCAACTTTTAGAACAGTTAGGCCTGCCAATAATAAACTAATTTCATGAATTTACAGAAATATTAAGCGAAAATATTTCAATTGATATTTAATTTCATAACAAAAACAAACCTCAAGATTTAAACCTATTATGCTTTTTTTTCTGTTCACTTTCCCTTGAGTTGATCTCAACGTAAAACTTGTAGCTTGGGTGAGTAAGCTGAAATGAAATTGTCGTGGAATTTCTTAGAAAGCTTTTATTTTAGAAGATATATGACCCAGAAAGTCGTGCATCAGGTATTGCCGTAATCAATTGAACAACAGTGCTTATTTCTGGTTAATTAGTATTCACATTTAGTATTTCTGGGCAAAGGCAATTCAAAGAAATACCCATTCTATAATTTGTTTTAAGTCTGCTGACAAATGTTTAGGTATATTTACCTTGAACCTTTGCTAATTAGTCTCTATTTTGTACTCACCCATTGTCATTTCATCCTTCCTCTTTCCAGTAACCAAGCCATTTCCTACCAACATATCAGTTTATTTCTTTTGTTATTTAAGTGTTGTTGATGAGCAATGGAGATACATACAAATCCTATAAAAAATCGCATATGATTTTATTTAAAGTATTATTTTTTTCCAGCTGTGGTTCTGTCCCTATGTGGCCAGTTGACAGTTTTGAAATATGACCCCACATCAAACAAACAAAACAACTATAAGCGACCTCCTGCTGGTAGACGTGATTTATTAGAGTCACATGACTACAGGTCAAACATTTGGAAGCCACTTCAAGTTTCTGTTTACAGAAATCTTTGTAAAAGACATCAAAAATACTAGTTCTGTGTGTTTTGGGATGTATTTACTGCATGGTCAGACTTTGCTTTCACCAATAAGCACCATTCTCCTCAGTTCACCCTTCAGGTAGGCGTTGATCTTGCCAGAATGTTTACAAAAGAAAAGAAGGGATTTGGTTTAGGGTTGGGAAGATTAGTAAGCTTCACAACTTGAGTGCAAAAGTAAAAGTCATATTTCATATTTCATATTACATACATATGCCATATGGCTGTTAAAACCAGAGGTCACTTTGAAGAAAACAACTTCTTCACAAGAAAACCCCAAATATTTCTTAATTAAAGTAAAATGTATTATATTTATGTTGGCAAAGCATACCAATAAAACTGCAGTGTTTTTTTTCTACAAATTTGATCCTGCTTCCAAATGTTTGACCTGTCGAGTGCATCTCCCTATAGATTATTATAGGAAAATAACGAGACGGAGAATGTTTTTAGATTTTCTTTTTATTATTTGTTCAAATTTTAGGAAAACTTTAATTAATTTACCTTTAAACGAGTTAGGAACACCCAGATAAGATGTCATGGCTCTGTAAGCTTCTGATAGGTTAATCTACAATAGTTAATTTAAATAAAGGCAGACTTGGGTGTATTTTAACGTGACGCCTCAAACATACTGCTGCCTTGTGTGACATCCCTCCGTCCATCCATTGCCTATAGCTGCTTGTCCGTCCAGGGTCGTAGGGGTGCTGTTGCCTATCTCCATTGGTCATTGGGTGAGAGGCTAGGTACGACCTGGACAGGTCTCCAGTCCTTGATTTTCCTTTGTGTGACATTATGGGAAAATCAAAAGAAAACAGGCAAGATGTCAGGAAGAGAATTGTGGATTTCCATGAGACTATCTCATTCTTGGATACAATTACCAGATGCCAGAAAGAGCCATGTCTATCAGTCAAGACATAATGCTGCTCAGGAAGGAGAAGGGTTTTTGGCCATATGGAGTCCTGTTACATTAGGAGGACAAAAATAGGGAAACTTGCAAGTCTGAGAGCACCATCTCTCAATTTGTTGCAGGGGGGACTGGTGCACTTAATGGCATCATGAAGAAAGAACAATATGTGCAAATACTGAACAACATCTCAAGACATCAGTCAGTAAGTTAAAGCTTGGGTGCAAATGGGTCTTTCAAATGAACAAATACAGCTAAACAGGTTACATAGTGGCTTTTGGTCAAAAAGTCATTGTTTTGGAGTGGCCATCAGAAAGCCCTGATCTCAGTCCTGTAAAATATCTGTGGTCAGGCCTGAAAAGATGTGTGTTAGCAAGGAACTCACACACACAAATCATTCAGTTTAAACGCAAAGCAACCAAATTCTAATGAAATGTGGGTAAAAATCTGAAGTTGTGAAAAAATCTCTCATTGTTCTAATATTTAGCTAATAGAAATAACTGTGTTAATCTTAACTAACAAAGCCAAAAAAAATTATCTGCTTTAATATCAGTGAGAAAAAAAGGATATGCGTCTTTTTAGAGAGTGTTAATATCTGGCTTCAACTGTACAAATATATTCACTTTGATTAGTTTGTAATCAGCTTGTTGTAGCTGACTTTTTTATCATTTCGCCTGACAAAATTACATTTTCCAAACTGAAATTAACAAGACAATAAATAATTATTAAGCCTTTGATGTTAAAGAATCTCTTTACAATTAATTCTTGTATATCTCTTCTAAAGTCCCTTTTTATGTGATAACTACTGCATGGTCATCAGTCGGCATTCAATGCTCTGCTCGTGTACATCTGCGAATAATAGCACTTGGATCCTGGATCTATTGCTTTCTATAGATACGAAGTATCTATTGTGCAAGAGTAAGGTCTTTTTCCTCTTCTCACCCAACAACTCATCTAGGCCGATATCCTTCCAAAAACTTTTACAAGCGTATTTGTGTGTGCACGTGTGAGAGCTTCTGCAGGAATTAGCATGAGTTTGTGTCTGAGCAGACCTTTCCTGGTGAGTAATTGCGTGCTGCATATCAGCCTGCTGGCACTGCCCTGCGTGAAAAATGAAAGAAGTTGCTAATCTGCCAGGTCAAGCAGCCAACAGTGAGTGAATTCAACCCCCGGACCACAGCCACAAATTAGGACAGGCTGACAAGACCCTAAAGTATTCTGGCTATTGTTGTTGACTGCCAACAGGTTTCAAAAGTGCATGTGAAAGAGACGCAACAGAGAGGTGAAGATTAATAGTGGGTTGCTGACCTTGGAGTATGGTTATAAATCTATTTGACCATGAGGATTCTTTCCTTCACCACGTGAAAGCTCTGACAGAAAATTCAGGACAGATCAGAACATTATCAGTCCTTGCACCCCCCCGAAAAAATCTCCATGCTTCTGAACCCACACAGCAGAAGGATCAGCCCAAATTCTGCCACTCCTGGCTGCAGCTTGCTGAATGATGCTCCTTTGTTGAGGCTGCAGTGGCCGTCCCTTTTCATCCCGACCTGGAGAGCAAATGTGAGGCAAGAATAGCATTAGTCCGAGTCAGTGCACACATAGCGGTGTAGCCAGCCTTGAAAACTCGGCCTGCTGGCCCTCCTCCCTGAAGTTTTATGAGCCAAGATGATTGAAAGAGAAGAAAACTTTCCTGCCAATAGAGGAGAGGAGCAGGGATGAAGACGGATGGATGGACGGATAAAGCAGAGATAGCAGCCGCTCACCAGAAGACTCTTGTCTTGTAGAAGAAGGGACGTGAAGGGTAACAGGTTTGCTGCAGAGGAGCTGAAAAGGAACCGCACAAAGGGAGGGAGGGGAGAAGAATGGTGGCGGAGGACTCTGGTTGTCAGGACTGGCGCTGGGATGGAGTTAGATCTCATTTCTCAACGTGTCATCGCACTATCTCTTCTTCTCTTCTCTCCGACCAAATATACATCCACAATGAGGCAGACGTCTTCCAGTGGAGCTGCATATGTTTCTACCGCTGTAAGAACGCAGCACTCGCTGCAGTTTTTGATAGCTACAGTATGTGTTAAACCACTGTAGGTTATTTTAATTGTGCTAGTGTGAACAGCTGGTCTGAACTTGAAACCTTGTCAATCCAGTCCACAGTCGACACTAAATCATCTGTAAGCCTCGGCAACGCCTTCAGCAACCACTTACTGTGTATATGGTTATGTTAGAACCACAAACCGCCTGTATCTTTAGGGCTGTTGTCCTGATAGAAGGTGAGTCCCCATCCCAGTGTCAAGTCTCTTTCAGCCTCCAGCAGGTTTTCTTCCAGTTTTGCCCCGTGTATAGCTCCATCCATGTTGCATCAATTGTGACTACCTTATATGTCTAAAGAAAAGTATTCCCACAAAATGATACTGCCACCACAATATTTCAGGCATTGAGATGGTTTGTTTAGAGTCATGTGCAGCCTTAGTTTTCCTGCACACAGTGCTTTGCCTTTAGGCCAAAAATTAAAATTCCCCGCAAACAGGATTACTTATGGCTGTCTTTCAATAAGGGCATTTCTTGTTGTTACTCTCTGATAAAGATAATTTTTGGAGTGCACAACTGATGTTGTGTGTCTCCAGCCAATGTTCTCCCACCTGAGCTGTGGATAGCCAGAGCTCCTCTAGAGTTACCATGGCCATGTCATGGTAGGTTTGCAGTTGTGCCATACTGTTTCTTTTTTCTGTTGATGGATTGAGCAGTGCTGTGTGATATGTTCAAACCTTGAGATACTGTTTTTAAATCTTAACCCTAATTTAAACCTCTCGGCAACGTTCTCCCTGACCTGTCGGCTGTGTTCCTTGGTCTTCATTGTGCTGTTTGTTCACTAATGTTCTCTAACAAACGTCTGAGGCTTTCACAAGAAAGCATTTGCTAGACTGAGATTAGATTAGAACCTGGACTCAATTTCAATTGACTTTTGAAGGCATTTGATTGCACTGGCTTTTATTTAAGTGAACCAAAGGAAAAGAGGCTAATTACAAACGAATTTGTAAACACAGGGAACAGTTATGTGCTGCCTTGTGGTGGTCAATTTCATTAAAACTAAATAAAATACACTGTATGCATTCTGCAGAGCTGCTATCTAATATTCTCCTGACATCAATGCAAAAGGCCATAACATCAGTTAGTGTGCTCTGCATCCTTGTGTGAGAATTTAGAGCTCACCACAACTGTGAGGCTGCCCCAGATGTCGAAAAAGTGCAAAGCAGAAGCATAAAACTTTAAATGTGACCAGTTAAATAGGAAATACTTAAGGTATTTAAATCAACCATGTATGTGAGCTTTGTTTTTCTTCAGAAACAGTTTACCAGGAGTAGACAGAGAATTAGATTTCCTGTCACATCCTGTAAATAAAGCCCAGCATTAATCTAATATGACAAAGACGTAGTTAATATCATTAACAGTGTTTCGGGCAGGAGAGCCGGTGTTGCATTGAGCCAGCTGAATCTCTGTCATGACTTACAGCGAGACTCTATAATGGAAATCAATGAGCCATCGGTAATGTTATTAGTTACACCTGCTTTTCCCTCCAAAAAAAAAAAAGTTATGTTATACGTCTCAATGGAACAAAGAGGCCTAAATCTGCTGGACAGCAGCGTCACAAAAGCAACTTCGATGAAGTCACAGGAGCAGAATCGCTATGAATATCTGCATAGCTTTTGGATATTTCGGGGGCTTGCCCTTGTGGAATGAAGATAATGGAACTCTGCGTTATTTTGGCGCCAGGCGGTGTTGACCTTTTCACCTTTTCGGGAGGGGGTAAAATAGGAACGGCCCAAAGTGAATGGAAATCCCTTAATTAGCAGTACTTGAAAATGTTCCACTTTAAGTCAGTGTGCTGTCAAATGTTATTTTGCCGTGGAAATATGGAGAAAGAAAGCATGTTCATTGTAGTTTGTCTGGATTATTATGATGTTTAAGGAGTCAAAAAAAGTCAAAAGGAGAAAAAAAGCCAAATGGCAAAGTGTTTTTTGGGGGAGAAAACGTTTTTTGTGCCGATCCTGGACTGAGAAACTTAAACCAGTTATATCCTGATATGTTAAGCTGTTTATCCGGTGCGAATACATGGATCACAATATATTGCTACAACCATTTCAGAGGTTCAACTGAATTCACCAAAGTTATTTCAAATTACTTCAGCCCTGACCATGTATTTTTGAGGTTACCCAGTAAAAGTATATTTATTTTAGACCTTAACAGGAACAGTGAAAATGGCCTCGTTGATATCACTGTTTAATGGGCTTCATAAAAAAGAAAACACTTATCCAAACTTTTCCAAAACTATAATGATAAAAACTTTTTTCACAATTTTTTAAAAAGCCTCTTTGTTTGCCTCTCTGTTTTTTTGTGATTGTCATTGTACAGCCAGAAAACTTAACCTGTGGCCTTTTTGCTGGCACATGCTCTGATAAACAGACAGTTACAATTCAATCAAGAAAAGTGGTGTAAGAATCTGCACACATTTTAATCAGATAAATTGTTATCAATATTTCTGAGTTAAAAGAATGTCAGTTTAACAGCTAAATAATTTACTGAAATAAATCTTTTAAATTCCAATCACCATTCTCAGATGCACTTAATTAACACATTTCTTAAAATGCTAATCTATGTGGTTTGTCCTCCATGTTAAAAAACAAAAAATAAAAATAAAAATGAGGATTTACTTATGATTAAAGCTTAAAATGTTAGTAATACATAGTTTATTAAATGGACTAAATTGATATAGTTATTTTCCTGTCACACTGACCCCTCAAAGCACTTTACAGGAGAGTAGGATTCTCCCAATTGCACTCAGAAATGTGCCCACGTTCACACACTGATGCGCAGATTGGTAGGCTTGTTAAGTGCCTTGCCCAGGGGCACATCAACATGCAGCAGGAGGAAGCTGGAATCGATCACACAACATTCTGACATTTTAAATTATATTAGGCTAAAGATACGGGCTATTTTCTATGCACTTTCATACACAATAAAAATGAATTCTTATCTTGTGTATGTAACACTACCCATTAAAGTTATTTACATTTTAAGACCATTAGTTTATCAATTGAATGTTCAATAAAGGCTGAATTCTAACATCAGGAATATATATAAATATATGCAGTATATACAGTAGCTTTTGCAAATCTAGCAACAGTGCTATTGCTAAAGTCAAATTTGCTAGCAAACTAAGCTTCTTAACCCTGCCGATGAAAAGTACATCATATCTGTGGTTTTCAGGGCAAACGAGACTATATTTAAAAAGTTTTTATGTAGCTTTTACGTGTTTAGCAACACCGCTAATGCTTTCTATCATGTTGAGCTTTTTAACCCTGAAGAAGACATTGCTAATGAACGGCCCATCTTAGAATTATAGAATTGTCAAGGAAAAGCCTTACAAAGCACCTTGTCAGACTAGATTTAAAAGGTTTACTATTATCTAAGTAGCATTTTAAGCCTTTAACACAATCTAGTTTTTTTTCTTTTTAAAATAGAGGACAAACCAAATGTTCTTTGTCAAGATTATACTGTCTTCTAAAAACATGGTTTTCCACAATGGCCATTCTTAAGGGTTTTTTTTTTTAATTAATCTGAGCAAGTAGATTCTGAAAGAATATTAAGGAAGATAATGCTGAATTTTTTTTACATTTATATGCATGCTTATGCCCTGTTGTTTGTGAAATGGTGAATGTGAGTGTGTGTTTTGTACCCCTATTTGATTAATAAAATTTGAGTCAAAATAAAATAGAATGAATATATTTCACAAATTAAATTAGGTAATATGGTCACAATGACCTTAGAATTGACCTAATTTTCTTACGTTCTTTTAAAAAGAGGTTTGAAACTGAAATAAATTCTGCTCAGAAATATTGAAAAAAATGTATTCAAATAAAACATATGCAAATTTTTACACCAGTTTTATTATTAAAATTTGACAGTTTGTTTTATCAGTGGAGGTCCGTCTCTAAACCCACGGGGTGCCATACGCTTCATCAAGTAGACCAAACCTTGTAAAGGATCTCTAAAGGATCTACCTTTTTTTCCTTCTATGCAGCATTAAATCTGATCCCCTTGATGAAAGGGGGGGGGGAGCAACGTGAATTAGAGATAAGTGCAGCACCTTGATTCACCCCTCCTTCCTTTACCTTCTTCCTACTCCAACTGAGACCAAAGTTGAGATGCAAAGGGAGCAAAAAGGGAGGGGTTGGAGATGCAGAGAGAAGATATTTGAAAGGCTGCCACGAGTTCCCTGTCACACCACCTCCTGCGTGGATTGAGCCATGCTCTTTGTTATCCACAGGCATGAATACTGAGTGGATGTAAAGAGAAAAAGCCAAAGAGACAGAAAAGAGAAAAGAGAAAACAGTGGCTGAGCTTCTGCATCTGGTGGCTGAACTAAAAGTAACTTGACCTACAGATTCTCTGCAGTAATTCGCTCATTGTGGGATTCTATTGGAGACTGTTGTACAGTTAATGATTATCATTTATTTATAAATGTTGGCAGCTTCCTGTTGAATAATGCTTATGACTGTTCTTTTAATACTGCAGTGTTACACATTCAAATTACATATTCAGTTATTCTGACTGGTGTTTATCCACATTATTTCTGATTTTATTTTTATAATGTATATACAGTTCTAAACCTTGTATTTAATGTTGATTGCTCTGTTTCCAGTAATTTCCCCAATTCATGTCATACACTACTGTTACAAAATAACTTTGTTCCTGAGATTAATAAAGAATCCAAATATTGCTGGTAGAATTTCTCATTGTTTTTGTTTTTCTGTTTATGTGAATTAGTGTGAAAAGCCTATAATTGGAATAAACAGTTTATTAAAGAGTTAAATCTATGATTTACTTGAATAAATCTTAAGATATATCATATATTTTCTTCATTATTCTTGATAGGTATGCAAATCTATCACGTCTTGTTCCTTTGCAAACTCCGTTCATTCACATTCACAAGGAGACAGGTGTCCAAAAAGCTGACAAACCCCCACCACCCCCACAACCACCAAAATACGCACACACACTCCCTCACACACACACTCACATGGAAAGATGCAAAATTCCAACAAGATTAAATAAGGATTATTTGGGGATTATTTTGAAATGTTATCCACCAGTCTAAATTAATTTAGCAGGTTTTTTTCCTTGCTCAGTAGCTTTAAAGAAATGTGGCCTGATGCTTAAATAAGCATCAGACAGGCCTTACAGAGGCATTTAGCAGACTTTTTTGAGGTCATCTGGGCCTTGCAGCGTGCTTTAAATTATATCTTTGGTTTTCTCCATAGAAGGCCACTTAACTCATTTCTGATTTTGCCTGTTTATTACAGCTGCACATCCATTTATTTGCTGGTCTTGGTTCTTCATCTAAACCCTAAAGTCTAATAGCTCTGAATAGTTGTTCAAACTTAACAAGTTACTCTATTTCCACCTGTTTTGGCCTGGAGCGCCAAAGCACAGTCGAGCCTGGGTTCCCGTGCGTCACTCAAAACTCAAATACTCAAAATTAGATGTGGGTTTTTTTTTTTTTTTTTGTTGTTTTTTTTTTGGGAGGGGTAAAGAGGGGGGTCAGGGAGCTTTAACTCGGTGACAAAGCCTCATTTGCAGGTCAATGCGATGGCACACTCGCCTCTCCTCTCCATCCAGCTCTCCTTTGTTCCCAGTCGCCTGCGCTGATGCCAGATGGTCATGGAAAATGCTAATTCCCCACAACACCACCCACCCCCCTCTGGCTGATTTTCCTCTTCTCTATATTTAATTGCAGTCTTCTGCAGACCGTCCTGATAATTACGTGTTTCGGGTGGAAAATGTGTCCTTGAAATCAAACTTTTAGTTGCTACATTTGCACAAAGCCCAGAGACTCAGATGTCCCAATGCAGTGCCTTTAATATCTGAAGCCGTCAGACAGTTCGACTTGATTTTGCACGTAGAGTCAGAACTTTCACCTGTATTCAATACATCGCGACCTATTTTTGCCTGCTTTTGTAATCAGTAAAAGATGAATTAATTGGATTGAAGTTTGACAATTGGACTGTTCTGTTAATTTTTTTTCAATTTTGTCAAATCAATTTGGTTTTTTTTTACACAATTACATAATAAAAGCTAAAACCTTTTAGCCATCTGACTTAATTCTTAGTTTAAAAGGAGATTGAATTTATTCAAAAGTTCAACACAGTTAAATAAAAAGTAACCCTTGTCATGCTTAACTGTGCAAACATTATTCCTTAATTTGTGGGTTTTATTGTTTACGTGATGACTACAGCTGTTTCTGCTCTTCTGAAAAACGTTTACTAAAATACTTGAATAAGAGAAAGAGAAAGCATTTAAATAAGTGCATACAAAGATCATAATTTTACTAATGAAACTGTGATGTAAGTCAAAGGTCAGCTGTTCCCTGCAGGGCCCATGAGACTGATTTTCCTCCCCATCAGCAGCTGCTTGTACAATGATGATCCATTGTCAAAGACATGTTTAATGAGGTCTGTATGTTCGCTGTCATCTCTTTCCTTAGTGTCCATCATACTCTCATCATGCAACGGCTCAATGAAGTGATAGTGGTCCGACAGGCCATTGTGCAGCTAATTTGGACATGTAAGACTTCATGGGTGTGAAGAAGCTCGAAAATTAATAATGTCTCTACAGGTTCTGAGCTTGTTTAAGACGGCCTGAGCCTACAAATTCATTTCTGTTTGGCCCAAAGAAGAGCTTAGCGAGTTGTTTTTCAGGCCTTAACCTGTGAACCTTCCCAGAATGCATCAAATTCAAAACCTTCTCAACAAACGACAGCGGCTTAAAGGTTCCATTTACTGGGACAAATTTTATATAGTTACACAGCTGCAGGGACAAATAGGCGAAGATGACCTGTTTAGCACCATGAGGGGCATGGAGGGAGTGGGGGGGGGGGGGGCACTGAATCCGGCTGAATGTGTCCAGTCTCCAACACAGCGGAGACTTCATTAAAGTAACACATAAACAGCTGTTGTCTTTAACATGTAAACTATTGGGGATCTAAAACTGAGCTGAATGCACTCTCAGGTCCCCTGCAGGCATATGGGCGTTAATTAGCTGGATATAGCCATAGATTAATTATAATATTTTTTCTTTGCCCATTGGTATCAATGGAGGAGCCAGACAAAGTGTCCTTTGTTCTCTGACGCAGGACATTCTGTGGCTGGACTGAATAGGTCTTGGCTATGTCTACATGGATTTGCCATATGGCAACAAAAAGGAAAGAATGGAGCCAGAGAGCGCTTTGTGTTGGAAATCAGAACAAGCTCCCGTCACAGCTTATGGCTGACAAAGTCACCATCAAAAGTCTCCGTTTCCATCCAAACATTCATGTTACACAGTCAAGGGAATACAAAGGCCTCACGGACCAGAGGAAAATTATGAAATATAACCCATATTTGCTTTCTGGACATTGACAGGCGGCCGTGCATGCATGCATGCAGGGCCCCGGGTTTGGCTTCTTTCAATTAAGGCTAAACTTGCAAGTATGACCTGGTGAATGGTTTGTTTCAATAGACGAGCACCATTACAAAGACTAGTAGGTCTCTTTTTGCACTTTCTGGCAGGTGGCCTCCACGCCCGGTGTATCCACGTCGGGGTAAACAGAGTGCGTGTGTGAGTGGGTCCTTTGGAGGGCCTTGTCGAGTGCAGGTTGGAAGTGTGTGTCTGTTGTGTGTGTTGTGTGTGTGGGGGGGGGGGGGGGGGGGGGGGGGGGGGGATGTCTTTGCGGCAGACAAACCCGGGGATCCAAGGCAGCTGCTGCTTCTTTACAAGGGGCGAAAGGGCCTTTAAATCTGAGCCTATATCCCGCAGCTGCCATTAGGGGTTGCTGCGTCTGAATGCGGGTTTTACCCCGCAAGGGTCTTTGGGTTCATGTGAAGCAGATACACGCAGACAGAATGTAGTTGCATCATATAAGAGCATTTGATATCTATCCAAGAAGGACAATTTAATGCAGCCTGCTGGAGAGCTAACAAATCTGAAGAAACACAAAGAGGTCACACTTTCACATTTCAGGTCAGGATGCTGGTCATTGTCTAATCTGGCAGTTTTGGTTGTTTAGACTTTCTTGAAACCAAAACGTAGGGTCAGCTTGTACCTGCAGGGGTTAGGTTCATAGTGGTTTTGGTGACCTATGATTTAAAATAACTGACTAAATGTGTTGTTTTATAACAGTTTTCTGGCCTATGTGGGAATTGGAAATAAAAATAAATGAAAGTAGGGTGTAAATCAAAGTCCTTCAAAAATAGCTATATTTAAATATGTATAAGAGTTTAGCATTCAATGGCTATTTATCACTATAATGCATTCATATGCCAAGTACAAACAAAAATAAACGGGTTTTTTTTTTTTTGGTACATTTTCACCAAACGGTTTATCACTTAATCGGTCAAATATAATTTTCCTAAACTCCTACAGAGATTATAAACCAATTAGTATGAGTATGTCTATAATACCTTAAAATCACTTAAACTACATAATAAAATATAAACTATGACACAGATTTTGAAGTACAGTTTGTCTATTAGAAAGGCAATGTGTTCAGAAAATAATGTAGCTTACATTATGTGAAGTTTTTCTAGGACTTATTATCCTAATAAATCATTAAAATGCTTAACTACCACAAAAAAAGATAAGCAGTGGTTTAGTCGGGTATGAAATAGAAACACATTCAAATAATATACAATTAATTTTTAAGATGTAATAATTTCAATTAGAACGCAGCTTTATAACTGAATAAAATACGTAAATGCAAAAGAATAGATAAATACACGTTTTAACTAGCTATGTACCAAATGTGATAGCTACAGGCATGAAATGGCATGTTTGGGTACGAAACGGAGGTATGAAGTGATCCTGAGCCAACCAGACACAAAACAGAAACGGACTTAAAAGTTGAATTTAAAGATGTTTTATTTACGTCTTTTTTCAAAAAAATAATTAGGGCACTTGTTTGAAAAAAACATAACACACACACAGCATATAACGGCTCAGACACAAAGAAATGAGTTTTGTTTAGGCTGAACAACTAATGGGAAGCTACAAGATTGCAAAACACCACAATTTAAAAAAGAGCAAATATTAAAATAAAATAAAAATTTCGCAATGGACTAAAAACGGCAAGGCATTAAACAAATAAAGAGAAACATAAATAACTTATAAGTTAGAATAAACTTAAAATATATACATTTACAGGGAAAAAGAAAAACAAAGACCAGAATTAAACAAACGCTACTGTCTCTATAAAGCTGTACACTTTTGGCCAGTGTAGAAAATTTTCTCTAGGATTGCACAGATGTTAAAACATTTAACACTGTCGAGTGGCTGTATGCAAAAGCAACAATCAATGCTACATTTGTACTGGATAAAAGTCATTCGGAAACTTAGTCCCTTTCATTTTCAATTCTTCTCATTTTAGTTTTCCCTTCCTCCACCCCACCCGCCCCCAAACCGTTCGAGTCCTGAGAGGATCTGCAGGCGGCGTGGAGGCTTCGCTCCGCCGGGCCGCGCCGTGCTTCGAGCCGGCGGCACAACGGGACTCCTCTTCGTCCCGTTTATTGTCCTCCCTCCTCCGGCGTCGTAAAAACGACTCTCAGTCGGTAGAATCCTCAAAAACGCGAAGTAGTGCAACAAAAAAAAAAAAAAAAAAATTACAGAAGAAGGGGGGAAAACACCACCTGAGGAAGAAAAACAAGAGAGGGGTTCAGTTTGACAAGAAAAGCGACGAGTCAGCTTTCTACGGAAAGAAGAGTGGCGACAGAGGCGGTGGTAGCGAGGCGTCACCCTTCTTAGCGGAACATTTTCCCGCCACATCGTGACGCAAACATCCAACCCCACCCCCGCTGGCGTTACTACAGCTACTACTATCACTATAGCTGCTCCTGTGATTTCACCACCAGCTCGCTCCATCACCATCCCCCACCCACTCAGACAGCGCAGATAACGTTGGCTGGATCACGCAATCACTTGTTACAACAACGTAAGAGAATACACCAGAATTACCCGCTTTGCAACAAATTGTTACCGTTTAGGGGAAGAAAAAACGGCGTGATTGCAGCAGATGTAAAAATGTTGGGAATTAAATTAATTTCCTTACGTTTAACGGATCCTCTTTCGGGGAGTTTGTTCCATCGGGATTGGAGACTTGGAAAGTCTGTCGGCAGCCTTCCTTCGTTTCACGAAGAAATCTGTGTGAAAGAGGAAAAAACATAATTCACAATAAATACATTTGTTCAAATGAAACGCGGCTTCTGCGTGAGTATTTTCCTAGTTTAAAAAGCCCCTGTAAATACCTGTGATGTGCGTGTTGCCATCAGCAGCCGCCGTCCTCCTGCGCCTAACACACGGAGCCTGTCTGCGAGTCCCTGAGATCTCTTTCACCGGCCTGTTCTCCTGGTTTACCTCCACCCGGGTGGGAGAGCTGCTGTCCCCGGCGCCGCTGCCGCTCTCCGGCACCGCTAAGCGCTCCATTACATCCGTACCGGGGCACTCCGGAATAGCGGAGTCCGAGGAGGTCGTCCGCTTGACGGGCGTTGCCGGTACGCGCGTCCTGCCGCTCTGCACCGATTCCTGATAATACGCCGCCGTCCTCTCCGCGGGCATCTCTTCCCACTCGTAGTCCCCTTCCAGCGGGGTGTTGTCCTCGAAATTAAAGTTCCACCTCTGCCGGTCCCGCTCAGAAATCTCCCGCAGCTTGGCTTTTACGTCCCGACTTAGCTCTTCGTGATCCACCGGCCCGAACAGGCTGCGGCACACGCCAGTGCGTCTCTGGAGCGGGAAGGTCCTGCGGGCCACCAGCCTCTCCATTGCGCTGCTCGATAACTGGACGTGGGACATCTCCGAATAAAGACTTCTTCCCGACAACAGAATTCCAGGTGCTGTTTTTGTTGTTGTTTCGTTGCACTGTGAGTGCGTGTCTCCCCGCCCCTCACAGCTCAGTTTAAATGTACTCCGGCCGCAATACGCCTCAGAATTTATAACCTCCCAACGTGTAGGACTTGCATCAAGCTCCTCGCACGACTACCTCATTGGCTGCCTGAAAGTCCAACCCTCCCCAAATACGCACACACCGCCCATCATCATTTCCCACCTCTACCCCCCGCCGCTACTCCTGTTCGACTAAAGGCTTTCGGGGGAGTAGCGCCGGGGAGGGTTTCTAGCTGCGTGAATGGGGTTAAACCTGGGGTGAAAAATGTGGGGCCTTTCCTTATTATTCTGAAACGGAGCGGGTCAAAAAGATCTTTCGGTCATGATTTAATTTCATTTTTTTTTACGCTACGTCCCCAATTTTGATGTTAAAAGGTTAAATAAAAAAATTTCTGTTCAATAAATTAATCTCACTTGGACTGAAAATGTTAGGCGAACCTATAATCTCATCAGTTGTCGATATTTTGCCTCCGGACGGCCCCAAACACACCTTCAGGTTATATCCTATGTCCACACACAAGGCCCCCCATTTTTCGGTCCTTAAGCGAACAATGAGAGCGTCGGATCATGTTTCCAGTCAGTCTGCAGGGATGTTACAGCAAGGGGACACACCGATGAAAAAATTTCACAGTCTGTAACCCGGTCAAACAAAGAATTTAAAGGGGATGAAGGCTGGGGAAATTCTACGAACGACCTGTTAATCTGGGCGTTGTTGCTCTTTTACGCATATGTGGACATACAGAAAGTCCTGGTGTATTTTTGCCATGTCTTTACAACAATAGCTGGTTGTGCCTTTGCCTGCAGAGAGCTGAGGCCGTCCTCAGATCTGAGCTGTCAAAGAAAACGGACAACGCCTTAGCAGGGGATGATGGGTGCACAGCGAACCTTAGTGGCAAGCAATTGCTACTGCACATTGACCAAATAGAGCAAATAAAGCAACACTTGTGGTCTTAGAGGAATAATTTGTAGGTACTTTTTATTGTATATATATTTCTCATTTATTTTTGTCACACCTATATGTTTAAGATAATCACTTAACGTTTCACTTTCAAAGACACGATAAGAAGAAATACTAAAAGCAATTTTCAAATAGTGATTTAGCTTATTAAGTGGAGACAAGTTACCCAAATCAGCAATATGTGGACCTTATTTATTAAACTAAAGCTAAATGAAACATCTCAAAAACTCGAGTAAAGGTTTTGGATCGGCCTAGTCAGGAGACTAGTCAGTGAGTTTAGACTTAAATCCAATTGACATGTTTTGGTATGACCTTTCAAAGACAAGCCATCATTTTTTAATAAAGTGAAATAACTTTTTTTTAAAACATTTAC